>OX352764.1:80136703-80409376 GCA_947095585.1 Nephrocerus scutellatus | reverse complement strand
AATCGTTTCTATGCCACAGCCAAAAAACATTATGAATGAAGTCACAACTTCCGGTCGTTTTCAACTTGCATGTATGGGTTTTATTGATTTTCTGCCATTTGTCTCTCTCTCTCTCTGCATCTCTCTCATTTCATTTGTCCTCGTGGGCAGGCAATAAACGCGTCGCGCGTGTTAAACATTTTTCTCCCATGCTGTTGACAGTTTTTTGTGCTGGTCTTCTGTTTTAAGAGGGCGGTATACCACGATTTATAGAAACTCAGTGTTACTCCCTTGTTTTCCACCCAATTAAAAAAACAACAAAAAATTGAATAAAATTTAGCAAAACAATGGTTTGATTTCGATTTTCCTGTTCAGTTTATTTGCTTTATTGCAACACTGCACCATATTAAATGAAATTTCAAAATAAAATGAGAAAGAAACGCAATTTGTGCTGGCGACAAATTGTCTGGTATTTATGTTATGAATAAACCTTAGCTTTTAACTTTTTGTTTGACCCAAATAATTTGTTCCGTGGAACTTATACGATGTTGTTTTGTTTGATAAAAATTTTGTCCAAGTTTCCAATTTATTTTGCAAATTAAAAGTGCAGCAATTCGGTTGATTTGCATCAAGAAAATTCCTGCACACACGTAATTTAATGAAACATCGTTCCTATACTTGGATATTTGTCAGCATCGCAATCCTTATGTGAAAATGCGATTGAAGTGTTTTTCGAGCTATATTGGCTTAGGTGCAAGATTAAATCTATATATACTAATATTATATATTATACTATATTTATAATATATAATGTGAAAGTAACTCTGTCTGTCTGTTACCCTTTCACGGCTAAACGGCTGGACCGATTTGGCTCATTTTTTTAAATGTTCGTAATAGTCCGGACAAGTTTATGGGAACTTGGAACCTGTAATTAGTTTACCAGTTAGTGGTCCAATCTTAAAAAAGCAAGCGCTGGAATCTGCAAGCAGCTTATGTTTACCTAATTTCAAGGCAAGTGAAGGCTGTCTGGCCAGATTTAAAACTAGGCACAGTATTCTTGGTAAATTCTTATCTGGTGAAAGCGCTTCTGTTGATAAGACAAAGGCCGATAAATGGAAACAACAGATCTCAGAGGTTGTCAGGAATTTAAACCGGACGACATTTTTAACGTCGATGAAACGGGAATTTTTTTCAAATGTTTGCCGACGCGTATACCTTAGCTTTTAAAATGTTTTGGGGGTAAGCGCAGTAAAGAAAGAGTGACATGCCTTGTGGGATCCAACATGACTGGCTCTTTCTGAGCTAATGCTCTTAATCATCGGAAAGACAAAAAATCCTCGCTGCTTTAAAAAAAAAATAGAATCTTTGCCGGTTGGTTATGTAGCCAACCAACGTTCTTGGATGGAGACAGATCTTTTCACGAGTTGGCTTTTGAAGCCTGATGGAACATTTGGAAAATCAAAGCGCAAGGTATTGTTCTTCATCGATAGCTACCTAGCTCACCCAAAACAAGTTAAGGATGAATTAAAGTTTTTAAAGCTTGACGTCGATAGTAATCGATAGGACATCGTTATTATTGAAAATTTAAAAGTACACGTATACAATATCACTACCAAATTTTTACAAAAAATGTTGTGCATTAGAGATACACAGACGTATAAAATTTGAAGAAAATCGCGTACTTTTTTTATAAAATTTTTATGGGTGCCACCGACTCCGGGGCCCGATCACTTCCAAATTTTTACTAAAAGTCTTGTCCTTCGGAGATAAATATGCGTATAAAATTTTAATAAAACCGGGTAAATTTTGTAATAAATTTCTATAGGAGCCCCCCGACCCCGAGGCCCGAAGTGCCAAATTTTAATAGAAAGTGTTGTCATGGGAAATAAACATGTGTGCAAAGTTTGAATTAAATCGAGCTTTAGGAAATGTGTTAAAAATTGATTGGTTTGGCAGTTAGGAAAACATGGTGATTAAAAAAATGATCCAACATTAGTTTTACAATTAAGACAGACTTTATGTCTTGGACCTTGAACAGAACAACGAAGTAGGACGAAAACAATAATTGTCTTATAAATACTTCAATTCAAATCAGAGCTTTGCGTGCATGACAAGAAGCGATCTGAACTCTTTGCCGCTTTCGAGGAAAAAATACAAAAGAGAAACGCTGGATCCCTTGTCACTTGTCAGTATTAAAGTTTTATAAATGTAATTTAAACCTCCAGCCTTTATCCTTGAATGGATCCTGCATCAAAGAAACTGAAAAACTTGCAATACTCGGTATGTACGTCAACTACAAACTTCGCTGAACCGACCAAATATTCACCATCGATAAGAATGCTGCAAAATGTTCAGGTTTCCTAAAACAGAAGATGTACTTCTGTCCTTCAGATCTAGCTTATTATTTATTAGCTACAAAATAATTATAACGGGTAATAATCACAATCTACATGTGCCACTGTCTGTTTATCTGTTTTATTACTTGAATAGCTTTTGCAATTATTGCAAAAAATGCATAACTTAATCGAAAAGAATTCTAGTAATACGGAAGAGAAAAGAAAAGACAAAAACACAACTATCTAAAATAAATAGATTCAGATACCTTTTGTATATAATTATACTATAGAAACAAATAAAATTTGACAAAAATTTATTTCACACGGAACTTTTTGCAAAAACAAGTTTTAACAATTTATTCAAAATAAAGGGGTTTGGGGATTAAAAGTTTCAAAAATTAGAACGGAATGTTTTCATCGTGTGGCTGGGAATGAGAATAAATTAACACGGCGGGATAACCTTTTCAATTTCAAGAAATGCAAATTTTATATGTGTACATGTACAGGGTGAGTGTCATCTACGTAAAAGCACTTTTTTTATTATTTTTTCTATTTTTCTTTCAATATAATCGTATACTGATGAAGTTCTAATTGCAAAATATAACAACGTGCTTATACCATTCATTTGACTCTATAGCACAATCTGTCATTAGTAAATAATCATAGATTGTTTCTTCAGCGAAAAAAATAGAAATGATGTCAACTATCCGGATGTGAGGATAGGTTTTAAAACAATCCAAATTAAAATTAAGTAAGGTTAATGGAACTATAAGTAATATTATAGAGAGAGAGTGATTTTAATTTTATTTTTTACCCTTTCGTACCCTTATAATGCTTGGCTATATGCTTGGCACAGGGCGTTAAGGAAAAGGAGAGCTTGCGTTTTTAAATGCCTGTGGATCATAGTGATGTGGAAAGAACGAGCTTGGCAGAGCATTCCACATACGTGTTGTAAGGCTGAAGAACGAATCTCTGAATTAAACTGTACATCCGAAGATTGGCTTGAGGGTAAACTGTTAAATTCAGGATAGTTGGCATGCAACTGGCTATTTCTCTTGAGCACCGCTGGTGGAAGAAGTGATTAAATAGTCACAAGCAGGAAACGTTCCTGCGGTATTCAAGCGAATCTATTGATATCGCAATGTTCTCGTCACCGATAAGTTTTATCGCACGGTTTTGCATTCTATCTAGCTTATGCAAGGTAGTTTGGGACGAACCTTGTAAATTGTACCTAAACATTTCGCAGCATTTTTGGCGACGGTGAATATGTGGTCATTCCAACGAAGCTTGTCGTTAACGCACATACTGAAAATTGCCAGTTTTTCAATTTCCTGGATGCAAGTCCCATTTATGTATAATGGCATAGGATTTAGAATTCACTTAGACGACAGGAGACAGCATTGGTTTCTCTTCATTTTATTATGCTGTCAAGGTAAGAACTTAACGTGCTTAACATACGTAGTGGTTTGAGTTCTACGTGAGAGGTGGATGGACCCTCGTTAAACTTATATGAGAAGCTGAGAGTGCTTTCGTCAGCGAAAGAATGAATTTGATGTATTAGAAGTAACAGAGAAGCGATCATTAATAAAAATTAATTTTCAAGAAACTAAAAGAATCATACGTGGGCTCAGTGGAAATGCACATGGATACTGAGTATGAGGTGCGTACTTCGAATCCCAGCAATTTTTTACGGTGTCCCATCTCCCAAAGTAATAACTTGTCACGGAAAGCTTCTCAATTCGCCGTTCGGATCCGGCCTTAAATTGTAGGTCCCTTTCATTTGTGTCCAGCAATATACATGCACAGCACAAAATAAAAAAAATCATACACACCCTGTATTTATAGCATCACAAGCATCAAATTTTGATTTAAAAACGGGATCAAATCACCGCATCCCAATTATGTATATTTATTCAGAGAAAATTAAATCATTTAATTGCAAACATACGACAGTTTGCAAAATACCGTAGAGGTAAATCTAAAAAAGAAATTTAGAAAAAACGGAAAACCAAAATACCAAAATTAAATAATTTAATCAACTACTTATTACCCGTCAAATCTTGCGGATCTTTTCATGTGTGTATAAAAGGTAACAATTAGTATCTATATAATAATAGTTGAAGGAATGTAAACCGTCTGTTGTGAATTAACAATTTTGCTCTGCGACCTTATTTAAAAACAGCGTTAGAACCAGACAAAACAGCATTACAACCAGACAAAAGAATTGCTGCCAGATAAAACAGCGTTACAAGCATACAAGTAATTATTATTCTTATTAATTAAAGAACATACTTCCAAAACAATAATCAAACGAAGGGTTTTACAAAATAAAATAATTACGAATTTCAGTTTGTTTACAAAAAAAAATTGAAAAGAATACCTGCAAATAGTTTAGACTAAAGCGCATTTGCTGTTCTTTATATTTATATTATTTGCTATTCCATACCATCGACTAAGTAATAACCAACCTCCCTTAATAATAACTAGATATGTTACATGTTTTCTTTTAATGTTTGATATAATGTAACGAGTACAAAAATGGTACATACAAAACAGGGGAAAAAACCATCAAAATTTAGATTAAATCAACCACACAAAAAATAAAAACAAATCATAAAAGGGAGAAAATTTTATTTAATTGAATGCATCCTCATTAATATTGATAATGGGTGCTCCTCCCCGGCTCAATTCAGTGAATTTCCCAAATGTAGGTATGAGTGAGTAAAAAATTTTCAATTGCAAAGATAAGGAGGATCCTCTATCATCTATTTAAATAAGAGACTAATGGTGGAGGCTGCACGCTGCCGACAAGTAGTCAACATGCAGATGAAGGCAAATGCCGAAAGAGTGAATTAAAATAGTCCAGATGAGCGCTTGCTCGTAGAAATGCACGAGCTTGGGATTCTCTATTATTAGATATGTTAATTGAGAAAAGTTTGTTCAGTGAAATCTTCGAAATCTTCTTTTAAATAATTTTTTGAACTTTTAGAAATCCGTACATGGAAGAGAATGGTAATAATTTTGAAGATTCGATTATATGGTCGAATCTTGCGGCATTTGGACTTCCACCAAAACAAAAATTGATAGAGCCCTGCCTGTGAGCTCTAGCGGGCTCACTTCTACTAGATACTACGATTAATTTGATGAGTATAAAATAGCTAACATCATATGCGTGAAAATAATATTGTCGAAATGTTTTTTAACCTGACACGAATAAACTTTAATGTCTGCATTTGCTTTTATTGAAATCTAGATCTCCATATTTTAAGTTACAGATCCACTTTTTTGTACCTATTGCCTAATTGTTTTTAGTAACGATGTCAAATTATTATGTAAATTTGAAGCAAAAAACACAACAACGAAATCATTAAGGTAACCGTCCAGAGAGGGTAAGAAAATCTACGTTCAACACTTCCAGGAATCGCATGCTCGGCCAAAAACGCGTTTACCGGAATTGAAGAGTATCCCTGAGAAATCTCTTTGTGCATTATCTTGTGATCTTGGACTTAATTCAATAGAAGAAAAAAGACATCTACTGAAAGTGGCGAGTGCGGATGCATTGAAGCTTTTTACTCTTACTTCAGGCCATAAGTAACTGCTAATAACAACATTAATTTGACAGATGAGAAGCTCTTTAAAATAGAGCAAGCGTACAGGTGCTTCTGATGGCAGGATTTGGTCATGAGAAGATCCCGGACCATCAAACACCAATTCATTGTTAAATGTGTTTACAATTTGAATAAAATCGGGTTAATTTTTAAAATAAACTTATATAGGGACACCTCGGCCTAATGGACCGATCACTCCAAAAATGTTAAAATTTACTCCAAAAAAAACTACAAAGTTTTGTCCATCAATTGTGTTTAAAATTTGATAAAATCGGGTTTATTTTTAAAAAATTAAATGGGCCCCCCTCTAGTCGTAGGACCAAAAATTTTACAAAAAGATGTGTTCATCAGACATAAACATGTTTTTAAAATTAAAAGAAAATCGGGTTAATTTTAAAAAAAAATTATATGGACACACCAAAACCGATCACTCCAAAACTGTTAAAAAGTTACACATGTGTTTAAAATTTGAAGAAAATCGGGCTTATTAAAAAAAAGATTTATATGGGCACCCTTAGGTACTCAGGGCCCTTTCGTTCAAAAAAATTTACAAAAAATTTTGTCCATCGAAGAAGTGTCAATTTTGAAAAAATATATAAAATATATATGGGCCCTGTTGCCCGAGGGGGCCCAAAATTTAATAGAAAGTGTTGTCACCGGAAATACACATGTGTGCAAAATTTTAATAAAATCGGGCTTTGGGAAGTGGGTAAAAAATTGATCACAAGATCTGACCAGCCAGCCAGCCAGCCAGCCAGCGTAGCTAATATAGAGAATTTAAAAATACTACTTTCCAAGATACCAAAAGTAGAGAAATCAGGATTTCGACCTAGGTGTGTCTATGCCATAACAGAGCACTATAAGTAAGAACATTTTAGGACTTAATTACATCTCCATCTTACTCATCAGAACTGAATTTAATTGATCCTAATGATTACGACTTGAGAGATAGACCTGTGCATAAATTTGAAGTCGATCAAACAATCCATTCGTTGAGAATGTCACGAAATATTTATTGAACAGTTGTGTGCAGTGACCTAAATGTTGACAAAGCTTTTGAAGAAGCTGTGTATCATAATTGTGCGTGTATCATTTTAGTCGCCAACATCATCGATTCGCGTTACATCTTATTGACAGCTGTATCCTGTTAAACAATAATCGTATACCCAACTCGATTTCGTGTTAATGTACTCCACGTTTATACTACTTACATTTTAATATCTAACATCTAACTTCAAACCATTGAGCCAGATATATGTAAGTCCTAGTTAATCTATTAACATTTGTATATAATATCCCTTAATTAAGATAGTAGATGAAATGGATCAAACAACAAAATTATAAAAATTATATAACCAGCTTCTACAAAGTCGGCTCGCTTCTATGGCAAACTTTTTAGGTAACCAAAAATAAAAAACCAAATATGTTGAACA
The DNA here is from genome assembly GCA_947095585.1 of Nephrocerus scutellatus. Classification (NCBI taxonomy): domain Eukaryota; kingdom Metazoa; phylum Arthropoda; class Insecta; order Diptera; family Pipunculidae; genus Nephrocerus; species Nephrocerus scutellatus. The sequence goes on along the minus strand of OX352764.1, from coordinate 80,402,020 downwards.
AAAACAAATTTCAAAGCGGACATTATAATGATAATGTTTTGTATTTAAATAACAAACCTTTCGATTTAAACTCAGCCATTTTGCCAAAAGGAATTTTTTATGTTTACAATTTTGCTAACCGTGCGAACTTGATTGAATGGCTGAATGCCGTCGGGTCCAGTTGCTTTATTAGGGTCAAGTTATTTAAGAATCTTTGAAACAACCCGTGGCCGGAAATATATTTTAGACATAATAACCGAGTTATCTCGTTATCTCCTCGTCTTCTTCATTAATCTTGAATTCGAAATACACGTAACCAAAAGATCAACACATTTGTTTGTCTATCTTTTTAGTCATTTCGTATTCAACATTAATGAAGAAGACGTGAAGATAACAAGAAGCGTAAATTTCACACCTTTTCTTTGTGAGTACCTCTGCACTGAATTGCCCAGTCAGCGGCAAAAAATTAGGCAATATTACTCACAAATGCTTATATGTACATTGATGAACGCGCGCTCCATACGGCTGACACACACAACACTGGCCGCTGGGACAGGTCATCGCGAACTACAATAATTGCTTGGCTTGCTTATTTCGGAAATATGTTTTAATATAGTTAACTGTTTATTCGTGTATAAGAATAAATTTAAGCTAAAATGGTTACTTGCAAACAATTGACAGAAAAATTGGCCAAAAAATGCGTTCTGTGTGATTTTTGTGAATTTTTTTAGAACCAGCTAAAATAAACATAATATGCTTAAATTATTTGTCAGACAAATTATAAGACCAAATAATGTATTTACATTTACATCCCAGTGGCGAAGTTTTGATATAAATTATAAAACTATTCCAAACCAAGTTACCTCTCAGTTCAGCGCTAATGCCCGTGCCTCAACTTTTAAGCCTATCTTCGGTCGTACCGAGATTCCTCTTTTAACCGCACGATAGTTATGTGGAATCAATTGCCTGATGCTGTGTTTCCGCATTTGTATGATCTGACGTCGTTTAAGACATCTCATCTTTTCCTCATCCTAATTTCCAAAAGCACAATCGTAAAAGGCTACTCTGGCCCTTTAAAAATGCTAACTGGGAGCTTCTGAATCAATTTTATAGCTCATTTAATTGGTCAACCTGCTTTCCAACAATAATGCTGATGAAGAATCTCATTTCTCATTTATATAACTTTCGGTTATATAAAGAACACCCCACTGTGGGAAACCGAACCAAATTTAGACGAGTCAGAAATTATTGCAATTCCTACCAAAGACGGTCAAATTCGACTATGACCAAAAACGGAGACAAAAAATACTTCAATATTTAAAAGGTAGTAAGAGTTTTTGGTCATTCGTGAAACGAATTAAAAATTTTGTCTCGTCTTCGATTCCAACGCCCATTCATAATGAAATTCCAGCTGTCAGCTCTATAGACATGGTCAATCTGCTTGCTTCACATTTCGCTCACGCTACCAGATTGCGCGTGGTCGCCGCCTGTACTTTCAAGAGTCGAATATTCTATAGGACAAATCTCCGTTGTATTCGCCAAATAGCTAGAGTATTAAATGATTTCAACATTCATAAATCTGCTGGGACTGAGGGTATTCCTGCTATAGTTTTGAAGAGGTATTTTTCAACGTTGGCATTAACACTACACAGGCTTCCAAAGGAATTGGAAAACAGCCTTTGTCCAGCCTGTTCCTAAAAAGGACGAACCGTCATCTCTTTATTTCTACCGACAAATTGCGCTTACATCCATACTTTTATAGGTCATGGAAACGCTGATCAATCGTATTCTTATACAATACCTTGAATCACGTTAAATCCTAAGCGACTAGAACGGTTTTGAGAGGCAACGTTCTACAGGTGATCTGATGGCATATCTCACCAAAAAGTGGAACGAGCCTATTCACAAATTTTGTAAAAGTAAAGTTGTTGCACTCCATGTTTCGAAGGCATTTGAAAAAGTCTGGCATCAAGCTCTTTTCTTGTTAATGAATACATATGGAATTGATAAGACCCTGCTTACTTGGACTAGTAACTACCTTTCTGACCGTTCAATTCAGTGTTCACCGCAGATGTTCCCCAAGGCTCTGTTTTGTCTCCGACACTCTTTCTTATAATTAATGATCTCCTATCCGCTTCTCAGTTTTCTGATGATTTACCCCTAAACCACAGCGATCTGCCCAGCAAGTTAGCTTGTTGAGAACATTTTGCAGGAGTTCCTTTAAGGAAAATAATACGGATATTTTCCTGAAACGGCAATAACAACGTCATCCGCATAAGCGATTACCCTGCAGCCCTCACCTCTTCGGCATACCAGGAACTCATTCACCACTAAGTTTAATTGAAGGGGGGACAGAACTCCACCTTGTGGGGTCCTCTGCAGACAGATCTTCTGAAAGACGACACGCCCAGCTTTGAATTAATAATCCTACTTGTGAGCAGAAGATTAATCAATTCGCCAGGCGAGTCGTCCACCCTCAATGTCGACAGTGCATCCGTAATCTCAGATGTGTTGACGTTGGTAAAAGTGCCTTCAATGTATAGGAATACCACCATTGTGTACTCCTTGTGGTAAAGGGAATGTTCAATAGAACGTACCAGTGTGTCCAGAGCTGTTTCTACAGTTGCCTGTACAATACGCGTGCTGATCTGTAGACAGGAGTCTTTTGTCAATGCGTATGTAGATATCGATGAATCTTTCCAGTGTCTTTAACAAGAATAATGAAAGACTGAAAGGTAGATATCTATGAATCTTTCCAGTGTCTTTAACAAGAATAATGAAAGACTGATTGGTCTGAGATCCTTTGGACTAACATGCGAGCATTTGCCGGCTTTTGGTATGAAAACCACTTTTACTTCTCTTCATAAAACTGGAATATGGACCAGATCGAGGCGTCTCTTTAGAATTGTTTCCAGCAAAGGAAGGATAACTAGCAGCTCCGCTGGAATTATGGCATCAGGTCCTGCAGATTTGTATGATTTGAAGCTTTGCAGCGCCCAAAGCAGTTGGTCTCCTTATTTATCAGATCGTTGGATATAGCTGCCCTATCAAGGCCGACATTACTTAACACATGAGAGCTTCCCGTGAAGTGGGTATCTAAAAGCAGAAGTAGGGTTGAAGTAGTCCACAAGCCATCTGCCTTTTTCAGGCAGCTCGGCGTTTATTGGATCGGTTGCGAGGATTTTTCTTACCATAGACGCCGCAGATGATTCTTCTATTTTATCACACAAGAGTCTCCAAGAAGAGCGTTTGGATGTCCTTAATTTATCTTTTATAAAGTTTGGGAGATGCTTTGTAAGCATCACATTCAGCTTCTAATTACGTAGCCTTGGCTACGTTGAATAGCTTCCGTGTGTACATATTAAAAAAAAAGTTACTGATATGGGAAAAAGCGTGACAGAGGAGATAATGGGATTGGTTGTGAAGAGATCAGGTCTAGTTACCTATCCATTTAGCTAGCGACGCCACTTACTCTGCATAGTCTTGAGTCTGTAAACCGATCTACGATTTTGATTATGTTAGGATATGAAGCGATGACAAAGGATTCATCGTCTGATGAAGTCCAGTGCAGTTGAGGCAAATTAAAGCCCCCGAAAATAAGGATGTCGTCAAGGGAGTTTTCTCGAACGACTTCTGCCGAAACTTAATAGACGAGGATGAGGAGTAGACCATTGACCACCTTCTATGTACGTGCGCAGCCACATCTCTCTCTCTTGCGCTTCGTACGAAGCTCCAAATGGTTCAACGAGTAGGTGGGAAAATGATCTCGTTTCATGTAGTATCACTATGGAACATTTTTTGGTATAAGTGTGACAATTGTCCTGAATCAAATTTCCAATTAAAACTGTGGCAAAATAGGTTTGTGTTAAATTTTAAAAAATGAATTGTGCATTATTTTGGAAATGCGTCTTTATCCCTTTCGTGCAAATTAAAGGCAGATTAAAAGCACAAATTGTCTTCTTCATAAACAGACGTATGATATGGAGATCCAAAGTGAAACCAAATACACAAACGTCTTTCGCGCAGATAAAATATTCAGGAACAATGTAAATAAATAAAAAAATACAATTATACCAATAGGTACGTGTACCAAGGAAACACGTTTTCCACCTTAGGTTTTTCATATTTTGCAAGTTCGAACCACAGCCCAACCTGGAGCTGTGTGGAATCTTTGCAAGCGCACAAGATAAACAAAACAACACACTATGAAGAAGAAGCATCAACGCACCGAGGAACTCTGCCACTCTGCGGCTATAAAAGCGAACGAATATCTTGAAATGGAATATCCCGTTCCCTTTCGTGAAGGCCTTTAACGCAGAGCGAAGCGAAACACAGTTAGGAAACAAACTTATTATGGCACAGATTTATCTACTCACCTTTTGTTAACTTCCAGATTAGTTTAAATCAACAAAAATTCAGGAAACTCGAACTGCACTATGAAAATAATCCGATTGGTACACTTTTTGATGATAATGTGTAGAGATGTAGTAATGGATAGGCGGCTGGTGTAGAGGAATCTCTGTTGTGAACGGGTGTTGCTTTGCACTTTTTACACAGCTCCCTATTTGGTATCTAAGTTTTCTTACGCAATTTTCTATTAAAATTTTCTTTTGATTTGCGTTAATCCCAATTACAAATTACTTTCGTAATAACACTCTGCAATGACGAACAACAATATGTATGACTTTTAAGAATTGTTTTTATTTGGAAAACATTTTAATAAACGACATACCGCAAGCATTCAAAAAATGGGTGTTGCTCGCTGGACTACGTTTTGTAGTCCAGTGGAAAACGACAGAAAAAGCAGGAAACTTAATTCATTCACAAACTGGGAACATAATGTAATAAAAAAAATTTCCCTTAGGTGGAGGGTTGGGAAAATCTGCAGGCTTTGACTCGGAACTTGCATATATATCTTTTTCTAAAAACATTTTACATTTGGCATTTTTTAGAAATACCTTTTTTATACAAACATCGCATATAACAACCGAATGGGTACGATAATTTTATGATATCTGCAAAAACCAAGAACTTTTTTCTTTCCGCGTCACACAATCGAATTCACTGTCAAAAAAATATACATATGGAATTTCTGAGTTTCGAGTACTTCTTACTCCAACGTACGAATAAAAGAATTTCTATAATAATCCAGAAGCGACGACAACAACGACAACACAAACGCGAGGAACACTTTTACGGAAAAAAATTATGTAAATGTAAAATTCTTAAAGCTAAATCAATCGAATACTTGTTTTAAATATTTTGACAAATCGATCCGCCATTTGTTCTCAACCACAATTTCCATCTAAACTCAACGACTGACGGACGACAGAGAATTTTCAATATTTTTTATTTGTGTAGAGAAATAAATGCTCAGCCACGGAAAACCTTTCAATTTCAAAGCTATAAGACGAAAAGACGTCGGCAACTTTTGCTGCATTTATTTAAAATGATTATATTCGCTCGCCTTGATGTTTGTGGTTTCAAAAGAGTTGATAGGGTTGTTGGCAGTTGTTTTCGTTGAATTTAGTTTTGGTGGTTTGTCGTTTGTGGTGAGTTGTTATTTGTATGAAAGAGAAGAACATATTCTTTTAAGCAGTTGACAATTGATGGGAGTATTTGGAAATTCCATTTTTGGAGAGTTTCAAGCGAGAGTGTTCAAATTTACGCATTATTTATGTTGGTTTTGTTGGATGGACAAAATACAAAAATTTTACACAAAACTGGTATTGCCGTGGTAAAATTCAACACGACGTTTTTTGGACGGGAATGGTCCTTTTTCTACGCACACCAACACAAAAATGTCAATGGGTTGCCATTTTGACATCTGATTTTTGATTAGTTTCCATTTGGTTTAATATTCAATTCGCTTAACACAATAATTTATACTATGACTAAAAATATTCGATTATCCCGAATACACATTTAAAATAAAAACTTTTATTATCATCATCATTGTCGGTTTTGTGCGGCCATTACGACACAAATAACTTCAAAATCGTGCGAGTGTAAATTTTGTGTTCATTTGATGCCTAAAAAAAAAACAACCCATAAAAATTAAAATTTTTCATCTAAATTCTCTAATCGCAAAAATTCATATGGGAGCCCCTCGATCCTGGGTCATTTTTTTAGTGTAGGAGAAAATCATCGAAAGAGACATTTGACATCAGGTGTTAAAATTGAAAAAGCTCACATCATTTTATTCTGAGCACTTAGAGCACGCTCATACTCTGAGCAAATAAGAAACACGAGCATTTATATTGAGAACTCTTTGACTGCTCTGAACTAATTTATGAAAACGCCAAATGACAGAATATTGTGAAAACTTGTTGTTCTATCTATAAGTTGATATCGACAACAAAAAAACGACATCAATAAAAATACAATTCAGTAAATAAAAATGTAAGTTGAACTAAGCATAAAACATGTATGTCTCGTTTCATTTGCTGGGTTCATTTGTGCGTGAGCTAAGATTTTTCTCTCTCTCCACCACCAAAACCATGCAGCGCAGCCGACTGCGCAGCACACACCGCACACAGTCATTAACAAGTACGACGTTATCTGATGCCTATAAGAAATTAAAAAAATGTATTAGGGCCTTGCGTCCGAACCCGGGGCCCGATCACTACAAAATTTTAGAAAAAGTATTGTTTTGTTTACTTGTTTACACATGTGTGTAAAATTACAAAAAATCAGGTAATTTTTATTTTAAATTTGTATGGGAGCCCCACGAGCCCGGGGCCCGATCGCTTCCAAATTTTAAAAGAAAGTATTGTCACTGGAAATACACATGTGTACAATCGGGTTTTAGGAAGTGCGTTAAAACTTGATAATTAAAAAAAAATTGTATGGGAGCCCCCCGACACCGGGGCCCGATCGCTTCAAAAAATTTACAAAAAGTTTTGTCCATTTGAGATATACATGCGTATAAAATTTGAAGAAAATCTGGAACTTTTTTCATAAAATTTGTATGGGTGCCCCCCCGACGCAGAGGCCCGATCTCTCCAAAATTTTTACAAAAAGTGTTTGCCAGCGGAGATACACATTTGTATAAAAATCGGGTAAATTTTTTAAAATATTTAAAATATAAATTTAATAGAAAGTATTGTCACTGGAAATATACATGTGTGCAAAATTTCAATAAAATCGAGCTATGGGAAGTGGGTTAAAAATTGAACAGAAAATCTGACCAGCCAGCCAGCCACCCAGCCAGCCACGTGCACGCGAAGTTAATATAGAGAATTTAAAAACCAGTGCTCTCTGTCATAAAAAGGGAAAAATCAAACGAAAAGCTTATTAGAAATTGTGTTTTTAATATTGACAGTTTTTTCTTTTATAACATTACAAATTTTCCAGAAGTTCTTTTCGTACTACCTCGAAAGCTAGAATGAATATAATATTTTTTTCAAAGTCTTTTTATTCTCTATACACTGAAGTCCCGATTTGCGTCAACTCGTTTTGCGTTGTTTTAATTTGCATTCTTAACAAAAAATTCGTTTTGCGTTTTTTTCTCGCTTTACGTCGCTACAAGCATGGAAATGAAATTCATGCCAATGAACGAAGTTGCTATGACAACGGAAAAAAAGAAGTGTAAGCAAAAAAAGTTAATTTATATTCTTTATAGTTTTATTTTTAATGCACTATTTGAGACTATGTAAAGTAAATACGTACATACATATACAGGGTGTACAATAATGGCACAAATGAAGCAAGGTGAAAGCGGAGGTCATTTCCAACCAAAATAGCCAAATGAAGTTTTATCGAATTGTTGATGGTTAAATAGTTATTACATTTTTAGTATTTTTGGGTAAAATCGCATACGCCGCCACTAAAAAATTAATTAAAAAAAAAACTAACAGTTCTTTTGTTTATGTTTATTTTTTAGTACGATCTGGAAGAGTGTGCCTTTTCAATAAAGTCATTTTTATAAACTTTATTATCTTCTGTCAAATTAAACAATAGGTTTGTGATGTCTTTTTGTTTCCAAAAATTTTTTGATTGATTTTTAAGTAGCTCTGGCGGAAAAACAATGTACTACAGAAAGTTGACCGACTATCAGAAAAACTTGCGACATTAATGTAGATTCTTAAATGGTATCACGCATAGAAATATTCAAAACAGAATGGTTTTTATCAATTATTTTGTGGTGTACGTAGAGTTTTAAAACAGAGATACGTACTTTTGACCTTACATCACTTTACACCCTGTAACCCTTAAACGCTTCTATCTACAATATCATTGTTGGTCTATTTCGATAGAAAATTAAATTTTAAGGTCAAATAAATGTAATTTTTTTAAATTCTTAAAACCATTACCGATATGAAGATCGTCAAAGTCAATGTTTTAAAACTCTACGTACACCACAAAACAATTGATAAAAACCATTCTGTTTTGAATATTTCTATGCGTGATACCATTTAAGAATCTACATTAATGTCGCAAGTTTTTCTGATAGTCCGTCAACTTTCTGTAGTACATTGTTTTTCCGCCAGAGCGTAAACGCCATAATATTTAACAAAAATTTTTGAGAATAATTGTGTGAGAATAATTGTTCGAGAACAATTGTGCGAGAACAATTGCCTGAGAACAATTGTGAATAATTGTGCGAGAACAACTGTCCGAGAACAATTGTGCGAGAACAATTAGCCTAGACTCCAATCTACAACCAATTGTGCAGGAATATACGAGAAAATGTATTTCGGTTAGCTTCGTTTTGCGTCCACAATTTTTAGAACCATTCTACGACGCAAATCGGGACCCCAGTATATTAACTTCTTGCTTGACGCTGGCTGCCCAAATCTCGTGATAATTTTTAACCCTCTTCCTAATGCCCGATTTTATTCAAACTTTGCACTAAATTAATTAATTACTAAATTACCAAATGAAATAAAAAAAAAAAAAAAATCTATTTCATTCTTTCCATTCCATCTTGTTCTTTTATTACATTACGTTTTGAATATTCTGTTGTCACGTGATCATTATTCTATCTTCATTACATAAATTGTGAGCTGCCAGTTGATTTTGACGGAAATCTGACAACCGAAAGTGACAGTTTACTTGGACATTTTTTCGAGTTTTTGCAAATCACTCAAAAACTATAGCACTTTGGAGAAATCTGTAAAGTGCAAAAGAAATTAAAAAAGAAACAAAAACAAAAAAATTAAATAAAACTTAATTTAAAAAAAAAAAAAAAGTAATATAAATTTACTGAAAATTCCGTCTCCGTCCGTAAAAGAAAGTCGTGTTGTGCACACACCTCCATTTTTACTTTCGTTTACATGGTAAAAGGAAGCATAGTAATAACGAAAATGTTCGAAATCGATTTTTTTTGCAGATTTACCAATTACCGTATCTACTGAGTCAGAAAAAGCGAAAAAAAAAGAAATCTCTGTCTGTCTGTCTGTCTGTCTGTTTGTCTACTCTACAGCCCACACGGCTGAACGTATGGGGATGAAAATTCATATTTAAGCTTATTACATAAATTGAGGGGCTAGTTGATTTTGACGAAAATGTGACAATCGTAAGAGACAGTTTACTTGGACAGTTTTTCAAGTTTTTGCAAATAACTCAAAAAGTATAACAAATATCCGTTAGATGCAAATAAATTTAAAAAAAACGAAAAAATAAAAAAAAAAATTTTAAATTCTTGTTAATTATAGTAGGGATTTTGTATTAATCTTCATCATAACAAATTTAGCTCTATTAAACTGTTATGACACTACCTTTTTAAATTCTCTATATTAAATTCACTTGCCCGTGTCACGGATGTCGGTCGGCAGTCGGTCGTCTGTCGTGGAATCTTGCGATCAATTTTTAACCCACTTTCCAAAGCCCGATTTTATTGAAATTTTGCACACATGTGTATTTCCGGAGACAACACTTTCTATTAATTTGAGGCCCATCGGGCCACGGGTAGGGTGGCCGGGTCGTGGGGCCCCATAAAAATTTTCCAAAAAAATTAACCCGATTTTATTCAAATTTTATACACATGTGTATCTCCGATAGACAAAATTGTTTGTAAAGTTTTTAAAGTGAACGGGTCCTGAGGACCGAGGGGTGCCCATATACATTTTTTAAAAATCAACTCGATTTTCTTCAAATTTTAAAAACATGTGTATCACTGTTGTACAAACATTTTTGTAAATTTGTTGAAGTGATCGGGCTCTGAGACCAGTGTGGTCCATGTACATTTTTTAAAAATGTTCTTCAAATTTTAACGCATACCCGACTCCTATTAGAGAATTTACATGAAAAATTTTAATTTTTAAATTCTCTATATTAACTTCGCGTGCCCGTGTGCTTGTTTGTCGTCGAATCTTGCGATCAATTTTTAACCCACTTCCCAAAGTCCCATTTTATTGAAATTTTGCACACATGCATATCTCCGATGACAACACTATCTATTAATTTGTGGCCCCTCGGGCTTCGGGGTCGGGTGGCTCCCATACAAATATTTTACAAAATTTTACTCGATTTTCTTAAAATTTTATACACATGTGTATATCTGATATACAACACTTTTTGTAAAAATTATTTTGGAGACCCCGAGCCCGGGTTCGTGGGGCCTCATAATTTTTTTTAAAAAAATTAACCCGATTTTCTTCAAAGTTAATACACATGTGTATCTCCGATAGACAACACTTTTTGTAAAAAATTTGGAGACCCCAAAATTAAAAAAAAAATTAACCCGATTTTCTTCTAATTTTATATACGTATGTATCTCCGATGAAAAACACTTTTTGTAAAATTTTTGGAGACAGGGTTTGGAGGGTCATGGGGCCCCAACAAATTTTTTAAAAAACTTAATCCGATTTTTTTTAAATTTTATGTACGTGTATATCTCCGATTGACAACACTTTTTAGTTAGTAACATGTGTATAAAATTTGAAGAAAATCTGGTTAATTTTTTTAAAAAATTTGGTATTGGGCCCCTTGACCCCGAAGCTTCTAAATTTTTACAAAAAATGTTGTCCATCGGAGATACACATGTGTATACAATTTAAAAAAAACGGGTTTATTTTTAAAAAAATTATATGGGCACCCACATTTTAATTAAAAGCTTTTTCTTCGGAAATTCACGGAAAAATTCAATAAAGTCGGGCTTTTGAAGTGGTTAAAAAATTAATCGCAATATTCCACGACAAACAAGAATATAATAAAAACACTGTTATTATTATTATTTATCTAACAGCTTAAATACCTTTTTTTTTTTTTTTTTATAATTCGCGCACGCTTCAAGGGATTCGCACTCTTATAATGCTCGGCTATATGCTTGGCACAGCGTGGGCGTTAAGGAAGAGGAGGAGAAAAGAGGAGATGTCTATGAGCTTGTGTTTTGAATGCCTGTGGATCATAGTGATGTGGGAAGACAGAGCTTGGCAGAGCATTCCACATACGTGTTGTACGGCTGAAGAACGAATCCCTGAATTTAACTGTACGTCCGAAGATGGGCTTGAGGGTAAACTGATGAGCATTTAGAGCGCCACGAGTATTGCGGTTGAATTCAAGGAGAGGTGGCATGCAGCTGGCTATTTCTCTTGAGCACCGCTGGTAGAAGAAACGATAAAACAGTGACAAGCAAGAAACGTTCCTGCGGTGTTCAAGCGAATCTATTGATTTCGCTATATTTTCGTCACCGATAAGTTTTATCGCGCGGTTTTGTATTCTATCTAGCTGATGCAAAGAAGTCTTAGGCGCACCAGACCAGATATGGCAATTGTACTCAAGTTTTGGGCGAATAAAAGCCTTGTATATGGTAGCCAGATCAGAGGGAGAGAAATATTTCTTGCACCGGGCTAGAAAACCTAGACAGGAGACAACATTGGGTTTTGGAAGCGTTAAATTCTACTCGATTGATTTCTCCCCATTGTATTATGCTGTCAAGGTCAGAATACAACGAGCTTAACATACAAAGTTGTTTGTGCTCCACATCAGAAGTGGAGGGACGTTCCACAAACTTATATGAGAAGCTGAGAGTGCTGTCGTCAGCGAAAGAGTGAATTGGATTAGAAGTCACAGATAAGAGATCATTAATAAAAATGAGAAAGAGTGTCGGGGACAGAACAGAGCCCTGGGGAACGCCAGCATTTATGTGGTGTATTTCAGACTTGAAACCGTCCAAAACAACTTGAATTGAGCGGTCCAAAAGATAGCTTCTAATCCAATGAAGCAGTTTATCATCAACACCATAAGCACGCATTTTAGACAAAAGAGCTTGATGCCAAACTCTGTCAAATGCCTTTGAAATATCGAGTGCAACAGCTTTGCTTTCTCCAAAATGATGTAAAGATCGGTTCCACTGTTCGGTGAGATATACCATCAAATCACCAGTAGAACGTTGCCCACGAAATCCATACTGCCGGTCACTAAGGATTTCGTTGGTTTCAAGATATTTCTTAAGCTGATAATTGATCAGCGTTTCCATGACCTTGGAAAGAATGGATGTAAGTGCTATGGGTCGGTACGAAGAAGGGGATGACGGCTCGCCTTTTTTGGGTATGGGCTGGACAAATGCTGTTTTCCAACTTCTCGGGAAGAGTCCAGAAGAATAGGATAGATGGAAAAGCTTACGCAATGGTAATGCCAGCTTGGAAGAACACCTCTTCAGAACTAATGGAGAAATACCATCTGGCCCAGCGGATTTGTGTGTGTTGAGATCATTTAAAACTCTAGCAACTGCACGAGTACGAATAAATATCTGTCCCATAGAGTGTTCAATACTCTGAGGTGCAGGAGGCGACAATGCACAATCTGAAAGCGTAGAGCTAGCTGCGAAATGCGCAGCAAACAGATTGGCTTTGTCTATAGAGCTGACAACTGGAATGTCATTATAAATGAGCGTTGGGATTGACGACGAGGCTGTATTTTTGATTCTTTTCACGAAGGACCAAAAATTTTTACTACCTTTGGGACATTGTAGTATTTTTTGCCTTAATTTTCGGTCGTAGGCGAATTTGACTCGCCGAAGATGGGCATTGCAATCATTTCTTGCTCGTTTAAACTTTTTTCGGTTTTCCTCGGAAGGGTTTGCTTTGTAAAACCGAAAGCACACCTCTCTAATCCTAGAAGCCTCTTTACAGCTAAAGTCATACCATCCATCTTCCTTTGATTTGATAGATTTATTCCTGAAAGGAATAAACTTTCTCATACCAATAAGAATGATGTTTGTGATTGCATCAGCGGCGGCATCCACGTTGCTATCACGAAAAAATAGCGACCAGTTAGTTCTCCCAAAGAAGTTGTTAAGGCCGTCCCAATTGGCTTTCTCGTATTGCCATACTATTTTTTTGGGAGTTTTTTCTCTAACTACGTGGTTTATTAACGAGAAATTAGCTGATACTACACAATGGTCTGACGAGCCTAGAGGCGATAATACATTGACAGAGTATTTCTCAGGACGGGAGGTAAGGAACAAGTCAAGGGTGTTAGCGGAATGATATGCAATGTCAGGTATTCGGGTAGGCTCATTTACAAGCTGAGTAAGGTGGTTAAACTCAGCGAATAACTCAACACACCTTCCTTCGGGTGTTGTCAGAATGGCGAAGCCACCCAGAATTGTGTACATTGAAATCGCCCGCAATAACGATTTCATGTTTTTTATCAATTCTTAAGATTGAATCAGTCAGTGCATCAAACTCACTCTGACTTGAAACACTGTCTAAGTTGGGGCTTCTGTAAAGGAAACAATAGTAGATGTTGCGCTCTTGTACCTTAACTTTTAGCCAAATGAAATTGAATTCCGGTTTGGAACTGTAGCGTACCACCGGATTCTAATTTCTTTTTCGTAAGGAAATGTCAATCCGGCAAATACAGAAAAACGAGTCATCGAACGCACCTCCGAATTCCAATTTCATTCGTTGATAGGAAATGTCAATGCGGCGAATAAAAAAAACTACTCATTGGGTACTTACTTGTCAAGTCGTTTTCTTTTTACGATTTAATTGCTTCTTTCTAACTTTTACTAGTGGCTACTACCTTCTCTTTGCGAGCAAAATCAAAAACATAAAAGTTTTATTTTGTGAAAGTAAAAACGTGTATATAAATAATTGTTTTTTTTTTAATTAATAAAATTGTTTAATAAAAATTGATTTATCCTTTTTTTATTGACAAAGCTTATATATAACCATCATCACTTTGTGGTTAGGAAGTTCTGGTTCTGAAAAGTCGCTGAAAGCGTTGGCATCCAACGTAATATATATTTGGAAAAATCACTGCAAGCGTTTGCATCTATTGTAAACCATTATTTTTGGAGTTTGGCCCAGGTGATTGTTTCTTTGCATCAACAAATATTTATTGTCGGAACGTGTCTTTGGAGTCAGATGCGAGCAGGTTTTCTTCAAGTCACAAGAGGGATTTACACATGTGTGGTGCTCCAGTTTCGGGGTCACCCACAAACGCCATCCAGTGTACACCACACCACACATACATCCGTACCCCAAAGAACTTTGGCTAAATTGAGGCAAAAGCTGAAACGCAACATCTCTCCGTACATAGATTACGAGTCCGCGTCGAGAGAAAAATAATGGCACCAAGCTATACCCAGGCAGATTAAATTCCGATACATCAGAATTATCAAACACCTGAGTTTCACTCAATGCCAAAATTGCTGGCCTGTGGACATGAACATGGCTAAGCACAGAAAACGAATTCGTTCTCAGCCCACGTATGTTGCTGAGTTCCACTCTGAAAACACACATACTACAAAAAACAAACACACAAAACACAACTTACCGCTTCTTTAAACCGTAATTGAGAATAGCGTTGCCTTACTGCTTATACCACACTGACCACACCACACTGCCAAGGAACTAAACATATCAACTACCCACTGACACAATGCCATTGACCCTCACCAACCTACCATCGACCAGAAAAAATGTTGTCCATAACCTCCGGTGGAAAAAAGCCCTTTGACATGGTGAAAACTTGATCAAAACCGGTCTTGTAGCTTTAAAGATTACCTGAAATTTTATCAATTGTCCGTGCATAGTGGAACACAGCAAACAATCATTGTCATTGCTACCCTTGTCTGAACAGTCGCAACGTAGAAAGAAAGAAGAACTAGACATTTAACTGGTCGTAGTCTACATAAAATATTTGTGGTGTAATAGGTTGCAAAAATGTAACTCTTACACTATTTTACTTTTATTCACTATTTCGAACACAGCCGCAGTGATAAAAAGCTCAGTGAACAACCATAACAAATTTCAGACTTTACTAATACGATGTTGTTGACAACAGATGACGCCCTGTTTTTAGAAGTACTGGAAACGAATATTGTTGGTTTTTATTAACCATTATTATTACTGATGTGGTGCATACAATATGGGCTTAGAGTAGAAGACATTTGTGCTCACATGCTTTGCTGTATTCCATTATCAAAAACAACTGCTTTCGATAAGTTCTATCGCTCACAGCTTCTTTATACTATTCTTATGGGATGGGTAGCTACTACTTTGTAACACCAACCAAACCAAACATAAATTCTTCCTTAAATATAAAGCACGACTTGATAACACTCGTTTTCAATTTATATCAAATGTAAAATAAGAAATGTATCGTCTACTTTTTTAAATTGTAAAAAACTAAAAGTCGCATTCCTTTAATAATCTACTTACAGCTACTTTTTAATACTTGAGTTCGTATGACACTACATTAGAGATTTAAAATAGATTTTAAAATCAATTTCCCAATAGATGCAAGTCCGACTGCGTACACAACAGTCACAACAACCTGAAAACGTCAAATAAAAATTGCATTGAAAATCTACATTGGATTAAATTTTTCAGCCGGTTGAAGCTTATTTTTTGAAATTTTCGCATTGAAGACTGAAAGATTGCCCACACAAAAATAAGTAATCGATGTCAATTTATTAAAATTATCTATATATATAAAAATCAATTGCTGTGCGTTAGACTGACTAAAACTCGAGAACGGCTGGACCAAATTGGATACTTCCTTCTGCGAGTTTGTTTGTAATTGCTACGGGAAGGTTTAAAAGGTTTAAAAGCCCCACTAGGTGGCGCTGGTATCGTTTTTTTTTCCGAAAATTCTTATTTATGGAACGTTTTGGCTCAAATTCACACCATATAATATTTAAATAAAAAGAAAGTCGTTGACAAAATTTGGACCCGATAGGTGGCGCTGGCGTCAATGGGCGGTGGTCAGCGGGATGGGGCAGCCGGGAAACGCGGGTGTAAGTGGGCGTGGCGTTAGTGGGCGGGGGTCAGTGGGATGGTGCAGCCGGGAAACGCGGGTGTAAGTGGGCGTGGCGTCAGTGGGTGTGAGGTCAGTGGGTGTGAGTTCAGTGGGTGGTGGGTCAGTGTGTATGAGGTCAATGGGTGGGTGGTCAGTGGGCGGGTGGTCAGTGGGCGGGAGGTCAGTGGGTGTGTGTTCAGCGGGAGGTGGGTCAGTGTGTATGAGGTCAATGGGTGGGTGGTCAGTGGGCGGGAGGTCAGTGGGTGTGATGTCAGTGGGTGTGAGTTCAGTGGGCGGTGGGTCAGTGTGTATGAGGTCAATGGGTGGGTGGTCAGTGGGCGGGAGGTCATAGGGCGGGAGGTCAGTGAGCGGGGGTCAGTGGGATGGGGCAACTGGGAAACGCGGGGGTAAGTAGACGTGGCGTCAGTGGGCGGGTAGCAAAGCGCCCGGGAACAGCTAGTGTGTAATAAATATAAATTTACTAATGGAATCTATGGAATTCCAAGAGCCATGTAGAAAAACACCACATGTTAGCTGTTACGCTTGGAAGCGAAGAGGGCTTGTTTCTTGTTTACTGCCAGAACACAATGGTGTAGCTGTGACGATAGTGGTAGCAGTAGTAAGAGCTGTCAAAAGTTAAATTGCATACAAACTCAATACACTACACACTGCCCACAATGGATGGCTGTAGCAGAAGCACGTTGCTGCAGCTGTAGTAACAGTTGGCCAGTTTTTAACTTTTGTAGCAGCTACAAGTTCGGCTGCTCACTTAAGAGTATAGAAATGGACAACTACTGGTGATGGCAAAGAAAAAGGGGTAGACTGACAACGTCTGCCCGGGACGAAAGAAAAGAGAACAAAGAACGGACATCTCAAAATCTTAAAACGGCATCCAAAATTCCAGTCCATCATGACCATATTCCAGAATTTCCATAGGAAAAAGAAAAAGTAAGATGCGGCTAGTCCTACATACCGAATTTCATGCGAATTGCTTAAGAAATGGATATTAAAAGTGTGACATAACAGAGGACATTTAACATTCGAAATACGAAAATAATTTATCGAGTATGAAAAACATTATTTGTTTAAAACTGAATTCAAAAAGAGTTTTGAAAGGCGTTTCGTCGTTAACCGATTTCGTTTTACCGTATCAGTTGCACGTGTTTTGGTTGGAAAAAACCCGTTCTGATGGATCTAGCTGTGGATAAAGCTATGGGATCCTGAAAATGGATTTTCTTGAATCGTGGGTCTAGTAAAGTCGATGCTGCCAGTAGAAATGAGTGTACCATTTATCCAATTTGGTTCAAGATGTTTGTCTTTAATTTCTTTGCTACCAGAGATGTACAACAAATTTTTGTTATTTGTTGAGCAAGTGGAATAACTTGGCTTAATGTAGCATATTTTTCTCCACTTATTTGAGTACTCATCGCTTCCAATGGTCTCAATAAAGTAATTATTACCATAATTTCCTCTCGATTTTTCAATTTGGTAGTGATCGGGCCCCGGGTTCGGCCGCAAGGCCCTTATACATTTTTTTAATTTCTTATAGTGGCATCAGATACTGTCGTTCTTTAATGACTGTATGTGGTGTATGCAGCGCAGTCTGTCTGAACTGTCACACCCAGCAAGCCGTTCGTATTAATATCGGTCCATATGTCAGTGGCGAGAAACAGATTGGATACTTGCGAAAAAAATTTTTGAAACTGTCTGCTTCCTTGTCGTACATTTTTTCCAACTGTACTTTTATCGTATTCCTGGATGGAAATTCAAGCACTTCAGAAAGGAAACTCTGACTCAGTGAATAACGACCGAACTCTTAAGAAAACGAATGCGAATTGCGAAAATGCGAACTGAACATTTTTTATTATCATTCTCATATAAAGCGACACCTACATTGACTCATCATTTTATCATTACACATATCGTATATAAAGCGACACCTACATTGATCCATCATTTTACACAGTTTTCTTTCGATTATTTTAGAATTAATCGGTAATTTTGTCGATTAATCGAAACGATTAATACGATACAATAAAATCGTGTTAGGTGCGTGCAAGGTGTTAGGTGTGCACCAAAATCGGGCGGACAAATCTATTCACTGTTTCTATTTTTATTAATATCATGCGAAGAACTTTATCTAAAATGAACAGATGAACAAAGAAAAGAATCTGATAATGACAATATGATTTATATCATGAAATTTTGTCAATATGGGCAAATAAAGGGTGTCTCCTAACAAGAGCGCCGGATTCTCTCGTATTCAAATTCAAATTTTTGTGTATAAATTTTAAAGAAAGAACATATTTATTTTTGAATTAAGCAAATTTAAATCCGGCGCTCTTGTTGGGACACCCTATATAAACACAGAAAACGTTAACTAACAAGCGTATTCTACCAACTACTTTTCGTAACAATATATTGGAGCACGAAAATACTGCATACTTAAAATAGGCACTGAACTAGAATTCATCACTTTTGAATGGCATACTTTTAGGCTGTAAGATTTATTAGTTATTGGAAATTCATACTACTGCTAGTGCCTAAGAGAATTATAGTGTAATACAAGTGTTGTTGCAATAAGTGTTCTTGTGTTTAAAGTTATTATCAGAATAATTTGTGTACTTGTGTTATTTTTACTGTTTGTTTATTAAAGTTGTAATTTATAAATTAATAAACTTGTGTTGTGTTTTATTTGCAAAATCCTTTACGAACTCGAACGCTTAAATTTCGAAACAATATCTATAAGAATAATCTTCAGGGAACATTTTTGGGTTTAATATTTATTGCTTTTGTTTACTGGATAGTGACGGCCAATAAAATCTTACAGGCGACCAAAAGTCAAGAAGCGGCCCTGAACTGCGAAGTTGAAAAATTAATTAAGCTCGTTGAAAATAATGAATTATTATACGGATACTTATGTCATCCGTAATAGAGAAATATAAAAATATGCATACACCCTTTGGCAGCTGTTACTATTACTACACTAATGACACAGCTACACTGCATCCGGCAGTTTATCTTTATGCGTCTGCTTTTCTTTCAACGGGCTTGGGAAGGCATAATGAAATACAGCAAATACATACTCGTAAAAGATGCTACTTCTGGGGTCTTACAAATTTTATAAAGCACAAATCCCGTCTGTAATAAATTTATTATTTGTAGACATTTAACAAAATAATATGACATTTGAAATTAGTGTTAAGAAATCGTGAAAAAATTTAAGTATTCATAGAACGGAATAAGGACTAAGCTAATTAAACGATGCCCTAATATTTTTTTATGTTGTTAGGTTAGGTTGGGGTGGCTGTCGGCAGGAAGCCGACACATATAGACCAATAGATGGTCCATTGTGATGCCACATGGATCAAGAGGATTTCTCGCCCTACTCATTGAAACAGATAGAGCTTCGAATGAGGCGTAGAAGACTTTTGATGTCAGTGCGTGACAAATCGTTAAGGTCGTTGTAAAAGAAGGCTCCAAAATGAGCTTACGCTTTAGAGAAAGAGCTGTGCATGTGCAGAGAAGGTGAAGAATAGTATCTTCCTCTTCCTTGTTCATGCAGCTTCTGCAGAAGTCATTGGAAAATGCACTAAGCCTTGCTACATGCTTTCCTATGCGCACTCTGTTTAGAGAGATCAAACACTTGGAGCGTTTCGGATCCAGCTTTGTCCAGATCTGTTTTGTCGCTACACAAGTTATACCATTTGTCCATCTAATGTTGGTTTTGTCAGTAGCATCCTGCGTAGTACCATTTTTGGCGAGTTCATCGGCCCTACAGTTCCCCAGAATGTCCCTATGCCCCGGCACCCAATACAGGTGGATGTTGAACTTCTCCGCCATTTTCTTTCCCCTTTCTTTTTTTTCTGAGAAAACACTTCCGCCTACCAGTTCATCAGTTTTGACCCGTCAGTATAAAAACTGATTGATTCATCTTTCGAGATAGCACCTTCTTCCCAGAGTGATCTGGAGGGATTTTTTGTTGTTGAAATGTAGTTGTAGAATGGTGGAGCCCTGAATGAATTCTAAATAGAGGAGTGTCCGAATTCATTTCATTTCTTATTCTATGGTTCAAGGTAGTGTTGAGACGTATACGCGCTAGCAGAAACTTGTCTGCTGAAAATGTCGAGTGGTGTTAGGTTGAACAGTATATCTAGTGCAGCGGAGGAGGTGGTACGAAGAGCTCCGCTCGTACATCGACAAGCCGATATTTGGACTTTGCTTAGTTTGTCGCGATTTATTGCTTTGTCTAAGCCATCCACCAGACCACCACACCGTACGGAAGTGTAGGTCTCATTACCCCATTTGCTACCGATGGCTTTTTTTACAGGAGGAGAGCGCCACAGTGGCTTTACGAACTCTTTCTTAGTATATTTCGTATTTAGTATTTCGTATATTAGGTTTCCTTTCGAGAATGAGACCCAGATATTTAGCTGTATCAGAGAAGGATAAGCTTGTGCCCTTTATAGAGGATGAGTCAACATGTGGAATTTTATATTTTGTATCGAAGAGGAGAAGTTCTGTTTTTTGGGGGTGTACTCCCAGACCACAACGATCTGCCATTTAGTTACCTTGTTAAGACCATTCTGTAAGAGTTCCTTCAGGGTATTGAGATGTTATCCTGAAACGGCAATAGCAACGTCATCCGCATAGGCGATCACTCTGCAGCCCTCCCTTTTCAGGTATATCAGCAGGTCGTTCACCACAAAATTCCAAAGAAGGGGGATAGAACTCCACCTTGCGGCGTTTCTCTGCAGACAGATCTATTTGTAGACGCCACACCCAGTTTTAAATTAATGACCCGACTTGTAAGCAGGATATTAATGAGTTCACCCAGTGAGTCGTCTACCTTCATGGCCATCGCCGATGTGTTGACGCTGTTAATAGCGTCTTCAGTATCCAGGAATGCTACCATTCTACACTTCTTACGATGAAGTGATTATTCAATAGATCTCACTGACGTATGTAGAGCTGTTTCTACAGATTTGATTTTGCAATAAGTATGTTGAACATTAGACAGAAGTCTTTTGTCTATACTATTGCGTAAATGGATATCAATCAGTCTTTTAAATGTTTTTAAAAGGAATGATGACAGAATGATAGGTCTGAGATCTTTTGGACTGACGTGTGAGCATTTGCCCGCTTTGGGTATGAACATCACTTTCACCTCTCTCCATAAATACGGAATGGGGACCAACTCTAGACAACTCTTTAGAATTACCTCTAACACAGGTAGGGTAATATCTAAGGTCTTTTTATTGGAGTTCGGCTGGTATTATTCCGTCTGCTCCTGCAGATTTGTATGGTTTAAAGCTGTGCAGTGCCTAAAGCAATTTGTGCCTATTAATAAGATCATTAGATATGTGTGATAGAGATTTTGACCTATTAAGGTTAACGTTTCTTATGGCATGAGAGCTACCAGGGAAGTGGGTGTCTAGTAGCAGATTGAGCAATTCTTCGCTAGAGGTAGTAAACGAGCTGTCAGCTTTTTTCAAACAGGTAGGCACTATGGTTGAGAGTAGTTTCCTAAGCCTTGAAGCCTCGGAGGACTTTTCTATTTTTTCACAGAAGAGTGTCTCATAGATAAACGTTTGGCTTTTCTTAGTTCTTTATTATAAACTTAGAGGGATGCTTTGTAGGCGTCCCATTCTGTCTCGTTCCTTGAGCGTTTGGCTGAGTTGAACAGTTTTCTGCAGAGTTGTCGCAATTCAGATGACCACCAATGTGGTATTTTCTTGCCTCTAGGGCGAGTAACAGGGCAGGAGGAAGGCAGTGCTTTGTTGAGAGCCAGGGTGTGTTCCCTGATCTTACAATCAAGCTCATTAGTGCTGAAGTGCTGTCGCTTAAGTGTCTACTTTTGGTGGTGAACGTTGGTTCATTTCCAATATTGGATAAAATGAGGTTTGTAATTAAAAGATAATCAAAAAGTAACTCACTCACTGTATGGTTAATGTCGGAATTTCCCCATACGGAATGATGGGCATTAGCAACTTATCCAATAATGAGGCCAGTTGTTCGGCTAAAAGTTTCCTTGATTACCCTCTCTAGGTTGACACCACATAGAGGTCCAACGTGGTCGTATGCCAGATATGCCGATACTATCTAGTAAGTATCTTTGGCAGTTTCCAGCTTCGCCACGGTGGTGTCTCGGTCGCTAAAATTAGGGAGTAAAAATATATTTAGGCTACTTTTCACTAATATGCAGGATCTAGGTTTAACTTTATCGGTTACATATAGTGGATGATAACCAGAAGTCCTGAGTCCAAAAACCAGGTTGTTAGCAATCCATGGTTCCTGGATTAAGACGATATCCTCTCTGTCTTTACAAAGACGGAGTAGAAGGGAAGCCGACGCCTTCTTGGAGTGTTGAAGGTTAATCTGGACTAACTGTAGCATCTTTACCACAGCTAGGCAGACGGTATCCACACGGTATTCTCTTGGTCTTCCCTTTCTGAAGGCGAGCTGAGAAGTTCGTCCTCATTAGGGAATTGCCTGAAAGGGAAATGCTCCATCTCCAAATCCGACAGAGGGTGGGCGATGGAGACAGATGACAGTGACGGGGTCGCCGAAGCTGTGAGGGTATCGTCATCCATTGAGGGAAATGTGACGGATACTCCAGGGTCGTGAACGTGGAGTTCCAGGTCTGAAGGATGGGGGGCAGTTTACCTGTACCTTGTCCTTTTTGTAGACCCGAAGTCTGATATGATTTCATCCAAATCTTATCACGCCTACAGTCTGCCTTTACTTGCAAGTATTTTGGTAAGTGACCAAATGACAACTAAAACCCTGCGATAAAGTATTTGGTAAATATACCTAATAAACATTTTTAAGAAAGATCTTCTCTTTTTTAAATTCTCTATATTAACTTCGCGTGCCCGTGGCTGCTGGCTGGTTGGCACACCAAATCTTGTAATCAATTTTTAACCCACTTCGTAAAGCCCGATTTTATTGAAATTTTGCACACATGTTTATCTCCAATGACAAAACTTTCTATTAATACTCCCATACAAATATTTTACAAAATATACATATTTTATAAAAAAAGGACTCGTTTTTCTTCAAATTTTACATGCATGTGTATCTCCAATGGACAACACTTTTTGTAAAAATTTGGAAAATTTTGGCGTCATCAACAAACTTAGGTTTAAAGAGGTTTCCCGTATCTAACGTGTGTTACGATTAAAATTTTAGACAAAAATAAAATACAAGAAGTTTATACTTTAAATATACATTTCAAATTTAGGAAATAATGTGTTGTGTTTTTGTGTTTTTGTGTTTTTAGTCATCAATGGTGTTCCAATTTTATTCATTTGTTTCCCAATCTCCTTTTTGGACTATTTTCCACACTTACATTTAGGCTAGCACCATTGAGCTTGTGAGCAAGTTTAAAGCCTTTTTTGCAATGTAATGTAATGTAAAAAATCCTTACCGCTATTGTGCTCAGAATCGATTTGATTGACATAGGATGTCATTTCCAACTTGAACGTCCTCGACGTCCTCAGTTATGTCTAAAATCTTAAAAGTATAGATCGAGTGACTGGAGAAATTATTTTGTGTTAGGCGGTAGAACCAGTACGTGGACGTTAGCATGAGTTTTGGGTGACCTTTATCTAATAGTAGGTTAGGATAGGTAAGGTTAAGGTGGCTGTCAGTGAAACCGACACCAACACGGATCAGGAAAAATTACATCTACCTACTCGTTGAACCAATTAGGGCTTCCTATGAAGTGTAGTAGACTACCAATGTCAATGTTGATGAGATCATTAATGTCGTTGTAGAAGAAAGCTCCCATATGGAGTTTACGTTTTCGGGAAAGGGCTGGACAAGTAGGTACAGAGAAGATGTACAAAGGTATCCTTCTCCTCCTCATCCATGCAGCTTATGCAGAAGTCATTCGAGAAGACTCCAAGTCTTGCTGCATGCCTGCCTATCAGACAGTGTCCAGTAATCACACCTTAAATAGCACATTAAATTCTGAATTTGTTTGCTTTAAATATCTTTCAACCTCTGGCATAAAACAGTTTAGAAACTAGTCTCTAAATAAATCTGCTGGTTATGTGTTTTTATCTACGCCTTTCAATCCACAGGTATTAAAAAATTTATAATTTGTTTTGTCATGAAATCTCCGGACGAATTACTGCAGAAAAACAATGTTATACGATCTTTTGACACCTTGAAACCGGATAGAGTTTTTATTTGTGTATTTGTGTGAGAGGTGGTTAAAAAGCACCGCAAATAAGTCGAAAAAACAACCAATAAAAATTAAAATTATTCGTGTAAATTCTCTAAATGATACACAATGTGCAAAGTTTGAATAATATCTGGTATACTCATGCGTATAAAATTTGAAGGAAATCGGGTACCTACTTTTTTTTTATAAACATTTTATGGGTGTCCCCCCGACCCGGGGCCCGATCACTACCAAGTTTTTACAAAAACTGTTGTCCGCCGGAGATACACATGCGTATAAAATTTGAAAAAAACCAGGTAAATTTTGTAAAATATTTGTATGAGAGCCCCCCGAGGCCCGAGGGTTCCAAAATTTAAATAGAAAGCTTGTTATGGGAAATACACATGTGTGCAAAGTTTAAAAAAATTAGGCTTAAGGAAGTGGGTTAAAAATTTATTACAAGATTTGGTGTGCCTGTCCGCCAGACAGCCAGCCAGCCAGGGCACGCGAAGTTAATATAGAGAATTTAAAAATGGGGCCTTTTCAAAGATTACCTTCTTCCCACCAATCACACATCTCTCTTTATGTCCTATATCCCCTTGTGGGTCCTAGGGCCTCTACTACGCCTACGTGCCATCGCGTGCGGTTTCTGGCAATGAGCTTCAGCTCTCTCCAACTCTTCCCCAGTTGTCGTGACTCCTCCTCTACTGTTCTGCGCCATGAATTTTTCGGACGACCCGTTCTTCTACCATCCTGAGATATCGGATTCCACTCATTAAACCCACTCATTAGAAATTTTTCATAATCGGAGAGCAAATTTTAAATAAATTCGGGTTAATTTCAAAACAATTTATATGGGAGCAGCTCGGCCGTGGGATCCGATCACTTTCAAATTTTTAGAGAAAGTGTTGTCATCATCGGAGGTACACATTTGTGCAAAGTTTGAATACAAACAGATTTTGGGAAAAAAATGTATATGGGAGCAGCTCGGCCACGGGATCCGATCACTTTCAAATTTTTAGAGAAAGTGTTGTCATCATCAAAAGTGCAAAGTTTCAATAAAAACGGATTTTGAGAAATGGAATAAGAATTGATGAGAACAAACAAACACATGCGGACGCGAAGGTAATATAGAGAATTTAAAAAATAAAACGCTTGCATTCAAACAATAATTTTTTCCTCGAAACTTTTTTTGTTGTACAAATCCGGTAATTGGAGTACCGCATTAGAAGTCACAGGTGGTTTCCTGCCAAGCGCAGCACAACTTTTAACAGGACTTACATGTTATCAAAATACAAGAGATAAAGAGAGAGAGAGAGAGAGAGAGAGAAAATGAGAGCGCAGGGTGGTAAAATAATGGTAGGATGAAACTGAAAGCAATCACTACACCATGTCATGCATCTTAGCATAAAAGGCATTTGCATAGCAAAGGATTACAGGTCGCATCCTGGAACCAACAAAATAAAATGAACTAACTTCGGCATAGCAGCTTAGTATGCCTCGAAAAAACACCTTGCCTCATTTGCATTGATGAAACAACAGGAATAAATTCCATGCAAATCCACCACGAGCCTGTGTATCATCCCCTTAATAGGATTTTCCAATTTCCCGTGTAACACAGTTTCCCAATTACTTTGAGAAGGAAAACACAACCAGAACCACCAGAAACAGACCCAAGTCGAACTCCCAATAAAGAAGCGAGGGATGAAATTGAAATTCCACCTTTCGACCGGAGATATTCCAGTGTCACACTTTTCAATGTGGAAATGCTTTTTGGCACACTCACGCTTCTTACTACGAGTACATTCGCACACACGCCTATTGCTATTGTTACTGCTACCTTTTGTTAAGGACAGATCTACCGAATGAAAGGTAGCGGAAACCGGCTGCTCTTTGCCGGGTTTTAAACACCACGGCGAGTACCACGTTTTTTATTATCACAAAAGCTCAAGGACATACAGAGCAGCAGAGAACCGCTTAAAGGCTTTCACCCATATTACGCTGGAAAATCTATATTGCTTTCCAGCCTGGTCATTTCCAATTTGAAAGCGAGTGCAAAGCTTTTTCGAATATTCTCTGGGATGATTTTTTCGGTAAGCTTGCCGTTGTTTGTCGTTATCCATCGCTTTGCCAATTGAACAGTCAGTCAGTCATGGAGTTCCAGTCGTCGGGTCAATTTGGAGCTCATCTTTACCGCGTGTGATTTGTTTTTGATTTTGTTGTGAGGAATTTACCAAAATTTTTAGAAAATATTTTAACGCACTTGGAAGTATTTTTCAAAAAAAAAAACGGATTCGTTTTGCTGTTTGCCACGAAAAAGGTTTTTGCCGGTAAATTGTGTGATGAAAGAGGGAGGCCAGTGAATGAGTGTGTGAAGGAGTTGCAAAAGAATCTTAAAAATTACTAAGCAGACGATTGTCATGCAAAAGTGGGCCAAAGATCCTTTTTTTTTTTCCTTTTGCTTCATATCTGTGTATCGTTATTTGCTTCGCATGTATATACACACACGCAAAAATACACACAACGTCACAAAAGTTCAGTTTTCCTTGCTTTCGTTAGAGCGATTATAAGCATATCGTAGTCACCGATACGTAGCATTGCGCCGTCGTTGTCCTCGTACTGGGTTCCGTTCCGGTCGTCAACCGTTAATTCGTCCTTGTTGGTTGTGTGCTTATCGGTTTCAGTTCGTCAGATCGTATTGAAGTTATTTTTCCAATTACCTTTTTTTTTAAAGTTCAAATAATGTTTGCATTGTCCTTTTACAGGATTGATATAGTTTTTTTTCTTATATACACATATTAATATGTTAAGCTCTCTCACTCTCTTTTTCTTTTATTTTCTCTAAAAGTACTTTTCTCTTACGCATCGTCTGCCTTGTTCAGAGAGTTGTCGACCTTATCGTGCAGTGCCGTGCCGTCGTATCCTTATCGGTATTAGGATAGAACTTGCGTTTAGTGGTGGCAAGGGATGATAAAAATTAAAAGCAAGTAACAACAACAAAGGAGCTTGAGTTTCCCCCTGTTATTTCATTTAAAGTGCGTTTTTGAGCAGCAGGATTCTAATAATGTAACCTCGGATTGAATGCTACATTAACTGTTGATTTAATTGATTATACAACGCGATTAAATAAATCTCCATACGAGTAAGAGCGATCTTTGAAGGAATCCGTGCAGTGTAATAAATAAATTGACGTCGGTTATTTAAAAAACAACAACGCGAATGAGAGATGCAAAGATCCAGAAAAAATACCATAAAATAAAATTAAATTTCTTATAGATACCACGCAAATGACGCACAAATGTTGTTCAGTGCGTGAAGTATGTTATGCCATACTCGGCATGACATTCAATTATAGGTTGATAAGAAAAGGTCAATATTGTGCTCTGCTATTCGATCCTTGTCAATGAACGCCCGCCAAATTTAGCCTTAGTGAAAGAAACTAAAGCAAATAAAAAACTAAATCAAATAGACAAGGAGAAAAAAAGCTGAAGCTCTTATCGAGAAATTAATCCAAATATTGCGTGTCGTGTCCTGTGAGTGAGTCGTTTTTCCCAATTAAACACGAAAATATAGCGCTATTACAATTCCTCCGGCTTTTTCGTGTCAAAGTTCAAGTGATTTGCGGTCGTGCAACTTTGTAATAATCGTAAAATTTTATTACCAAAACATATATAGGTTATCGGGTTACGTCTACTCAAAGTCCTACAAATTTGCCATCCTTTTTTTCACTTAATGGACGTTTCCTGTTTGTAGGAAGGCTAATGATGTGGTTATGATAAGCAACAAATTTCTTAACCATTTATAAAAAATGTATGGCAGGAAGGTTTTACCCGTCCGTAATCATCGATTTTATAGAGATTCTCGCTTTGTCAAATATCCCTGTCAATAGTGATGCGCGGTTCGTTAAAGCAACACAAAATTTATAAGTGGCTACAAATTCAACATAAAAAGTAAATAGAAATTAAAAACGAAACGAATTTTCAACAGAAACTTAAGGATATCGCACCCACCATCAAATATAACGAAGAGTAAAAGAAAACACATAACCGGAACAGAAATTTGCTTAAACTTCTAATGTCGTGGGAATCGTTGCGCAAATTGATAATAATTGATTGACGATTGAGAGAATTGTACTGCATTTCGTGTAAGTGAAAGGATATTAGTTGAGGAGCAATCACTTCAACTCTTCCAGAATAACAAATCACGGAAATAGAAAAGTAAGTTTAAAGGAGATTTATATTTTATTGCATCCTTCTTTTTAAAGGAAAGGTAATAACGCGTGATTGCTGTTTTGTTAGTCAGGATTGGTATACCACAAGGATCAATCTTTGGTTTAAACCGTTTTTTGTTGTATATGTGAACAACCTACATATCTAAAGAGATAATGACAGTTTTTTAAGTAGTTTCCACACCTCAAATGCGTAATCACAGCCAAATGACTGGGTCTCGCTTGTTTGGGGAGTTCTATCGCTTGGGTGTAGTGGTTCTGGTCACTTCGTTGCGAACTTATTCTTATTTCGGAAAGGTACACCACAAGGATCAATCTTTGGTTTAAACCTTTTTTGTTGTATATGTGAACAACCTACATGCCTAAGGAGATAATGAAAGTGTTTAAAGGCGTTTCCACTGCTCAAATGTGCCCGTTATCACAGCCAAATGACTGGGTTTCCCTTCTTTTGGCGAATGCTTTCGCTTGGGTGTATTGGTTCTGGTCACTACGTTGCGAACTGGAGCAATGTTGTTTCGAATATGATTCACTGGTGAAGTTTTTCTTGGTGATGCAATCTGCGTTTGCAGCACCCACAATATTAAAATAATAGTGACACAAATCGACGTTCGCACCTCGGTATGTTCGTACCGTCATCAAGTTCAGGTAACAAAACATTGTCTATCTGGTTACGATTGGCTCCATTAGAAGACTTAGATATCCTTACGAATAAACCTTGTACTCGAAACGATCAAGTTATTACTTGGTTCCACCAACATGACTTGTTGTCTATTGTTATTATTGTTCTAGTGTAAACTATTGGTGCCAATAGCTCCCGACCTTTGCTTTCATATCCCCCTGAATGTTTTTTTCATTGTACTTGTGGCAGGAATCGACTAAATTCTATTCGGCTAACACTTAGTTTTCCCGCACTCGAATGGTGCATATCTGTTATTTCTTTTAAACCGATAACGAGCACATGATGACTTGCATGACGCTGTTACATATGTCATATCCTGATATTTGTAAGACGTTATTCTCCGTCCACCGCAACTCCTCTTGGACTGCTACTAATTCAGCTTTATATGTGGACAAGGTATCAGCTAGCTGCTTTTCGTTTTCATTGCTGTGATCGTCATCTTGGAACAGTTCCGAGGCTGTTTGTTGGTTTCGTAAATGCATTTTTTAGGCGCGAATTTATTAGCTTTGCGCTAAGCTAACTTTTAGGTTTCTTGTTTCTTTTTTTTGGGGAAAATGACTGGCGGCAAAAACCTGTAGCCTTGAACGCACGTCTACCATTCAGAATAGTCATGGTAGGTAGAGTGGAGGTCCACGCTTTACTTGCGAGGTCCTTAATAAGCTTAATAAGCCATTTTGTTGCCATAAAACTCGAGGGATTTAGCATGGATATGGACAAGGTTTAAATCCAGCCTGAACATGGTTTACCTAAAATGCGGTGTTTTGACCCTGCTAGAGCCGGACAACTGCAGAAGAAGTGTATGCGAGTTTCTATCTCATTTTCATCTTTGCAACTTCTGCAGAAGTTGTTGTGCGGTATACCAAATTTAGCAGCATGACTGCCCACAGGCCGGTGGCCAGTGCTGATAGCCACAACTCTGGCAATAGTCTTCCGTGTTCTGGATAAAAGCTCGGTGGTTTTCGTTTTGCTGTAGGATGGCCATATCGATCTTGATATGGCGCAGTTCGACAGACTGCTCCACCTGAGCTGTGACTTAGTATTAAAGCATCAAACATTGTTTAACAATGAATTTTAAATTATAATTTAATTTTTTTGGAACTATTAAACGATAAATTTGCAGGCACTGGTTTTCGCAATCTCTAACAAGTAGTAAAATTTTTGCTTAAACGCTAGAGTAAAACAATTAATGATGGTATACTTTATCGTTTGGTACTGATTGTTTTCTAACCCATTTTTACTGAGCACAGTTATTAATTTTTGTTATTTAATTTATATTATTATTATTTAGTTTTTTTAACTGCACCTATTTTCTCCGCAGCGAGATTACTTGTTGAACGGACTTAACAAGTTATAGGAAATTTGTTCGTTCAATAATCGTATCGGATTTCAAGTTTGGTACAGAAATCAATTTCACTTGTTTTAAATTAACATTTTTAATATATGCAGATACAGATACACAAATGCAAATAAAGAAAAAGATACTCAGTACATAAATAAACATGTGAACAACAGTTAGAATATTTTCCTACGATATTAGAGATAGAGATATGATAATAATATTAACTCTCCATATGAATACTTTTTAATCGTTGTGTCACAAACAAAACTTAGCCTCCTTGTGAAGATATGAGAAAAAAAGGATATAAGAAAAAATCAGAAGTAAAGTTTCAATAAATTCGCATATGACATTATCTTTAGAATAATGTGAGTATTTCCGTCATTATTTCTCGAAAAGATGTTTAACAGGGAAAATGAACACAAAAACAATAAATGATGGGCATGAGAACGTGTCCATTATCCACTCATACGCACATATACTGTAGACTACGTCTACTTATTAAGTGAATCATTCACATCACACGCATTTTAAATGTATGTGAAAGCTTTGCAGCATCCTTTATGAATTGTGAATACAATTGATATTGTAATGACAAGCGGAGTAGTTTTTGATGCTCCGCTTTAGCTTTGTTTTTTTTTGACAGACATCCTTATCTTTCCTAACTCACCGGCGTTCATCTTATGTTTTTCTCTTATAAGTTTAAGCTTCATTTTATCTACGAATATCGTCGGAGACGTTTTAATTTAGAATTCGAAAATTCGAACTGGGAAGAGCTTTCTAATCGGCTGACGCTTTCGTTATTAAATTATTTTTTTTTTAAATTCTCTCTATTAACTTCGCGTCCGGAAGTGTTTGTTTGTTCGTTTGTCACAGGTCACAATGCCGAGAGCATTCCATAACATATTTTTTATAATTTTCCGATTTTATTCAAACTTGGCACACATGTGTCTCCATGCAAAATTTGAATTTATTGCGAGCCCCGAAGTTGTGCTGTATCTCCGATGGACAAAAGTTTTTGTAAAATTTTTGAAGGGATCAGGGCCCTGAGGCGCGGAGGGGTGCCCATAAAAAAAATAAAAAATTAACCAGATTTTCTTCAAATTTTATACATGTGTGTATCTCTGATGGACAACACTTTTTGTACAAATTTTGGAGACCCCGGGCCCCGGGGTCGTGGGGACCCATACAAATTTTTAAAACAAATTAACCCAAGTTTCTTCTCAAATTTTAAACATATGTGTACTACCGATAGACATATTTTTTGTAAAATTTTTGGAGTGAACGAGCAGCCCGAGGGGTGCCCAAATAAATTTTTTAAAAATTAGCTCGAGTTTCTTTAAATTTTAAACACATGTGCATCCCCGATAACAACACCTACTATTGAAATTTGGAAGTGATCGGGCCCCAAGTGTTGAGAGTTTCTTTTCAGTAGTTTGAGA
Organism: Nephrocerus scutellatus; assembly: GCA_947095585.1. Classification (NCBI taxonomy): domain Eukaryota; kingdom Metazoa; phylum Arthropoda; class Insecta; order Diptera; family Pipunculidae; genus Nephrocerus; species Nephrocerus scutellatus. Next base: position 80,369,989 of record OX352764.1, on the reverse strand, counting down.
CTCTGCTGGATTATTCTGATTTCTACTTTTTCTGAGGGGGCCTTGGAGACACAATTATATCAGCAATTATGTTAGGGCTGATTGAATCTTTTGGTGTGGCTATTGGTGTGCTGCCTCCCAGCTTGCGAAGGAGATTCCAGGCCTTTCGACTTGAATGCACGAAGTTAGTATTTTCAACGGTGTTTAACCATTTTGCACTGCGTGCAAAAGCAGTTTAGCAGTAGCAGTTTGTTTGCTGTTTTGGGTTCTCAATTCAACTCGAATACTTCATATAGCAAGTCGCTTTGTTACAATCGGGAATGTATTCCTTGCGATATCCTCTCGGAAAATGCTTCTTGGCTGTTGGAGATGATGATGAACCTATCCTTTATTTGAATCAAGAGTTTTTTCAAGCTGAAATTCGATCTCGGCTTGGCAATCGATTCGAAGATGGGGATCTGTATGCCGGTTTCGATGACGACAGGTCTGTGCTGGTGGCTGTGGAGGAAGCTAGGAAGGACTTTTCGGCTGGTTTGGAGAGCTCTTTCGTCGCTATTGCAACTTACAAAAGTAAGATTTGAGTTGAAGCTTCTCTGCCACATGAATGAACATAAATAAAAAACGCAGGGCAGCAACCTAAATGGGGTACATTTACGTGTAGTCCCGTTACTTTTTCCCCATCAATCTAACGGAGCGAAGTAAAAAAAGCAAAAACAATTAAAAACTGATATCGACTGCTGGCAGTGTGATTTTTATGCTGTGATGTTTTGATGTTTGGTGTTTTTCTGGGATTCGAACTTCCCATCTCCGGCTCAGTAGGCCAACGCAATAACTACTGAGCTACGGTGTTCACTTTGATTTTTAGATTTGCAAAGAGTTTCATAATTAGCCTCGTAAATCCATTTTTGATAGAAAATTGAATATTTTCCGAATTCATTTTCCATCGATACTTTTCAGTATAACTGTAAGACTTGTAGTTATCTCAGGAATTAAAAAGTAGTTTAGAATTAAATACAAAATTTGTATGGATGTATTAACCTTTTTTTCAACGTAAGTTGCATTAATTTATAAAATTTTCTTGGATACTACTAAAAAAATGTATAGGTATATGTTAGGCCAAGTTTATGCTTGGCGAATTGATTAATTTCGCAGATCGCTGTGGTTTAGTGGTAAATCCTCACAAAACTGATTAACCCTCCTTCTAGAAAAGGTATAAGCTTAACATTCTTTGATAGAGCCAAGTATTTGGGCCTTATTTGGACAAAAAGCTAAGCTGTAAACCTAACATACAAGAAAGAGTTCGTAAAGCCACATTGGCACTCTTCTCATACAAAAAAAGCCATTGGTAGCAAATGGGGTCTTCAACCCCATATAAACCACTGGCTATTACAGCGGTAGTAAAATCTTCTCTTCTATATTCTCTTCTGCTAGTTCGACTATTCACCTTAATGCTATCTCCCAGTGGACTAGAAATGAAATCGGTCACTGGTCGTCTCGGTCGGTCTCTTTCCTGAATTTAGTCAGGATCCCAGACAACATTGACTACACCATTCCGCAACTCCATTTCAACAAAAACTTCCAGGTGAACTTCCCCTCCAGATCATTCTGGGACGAAGACGCATACTTGGAAGATGAACACATTAATTTTTACACAGACGGGTCAAAAACTGAAGACGGAGTCGGCGGAGGTGTTTTCTCAAAAAAGCTAAAATTTAGGCTCTCTTTCCTTCTTCCAAATCACTGTAGTGTTTTCGAGACTGAAATTATCGCAATCAGTGAAGCCTTTTGTCTTGGCTGAAGAGAAACGTCATATCCGCTAAGTACATCCATATATTCTCGGATAGCCAAGCTGCACTGAAATCCCTGGAATCAGTCTCCATAAGTTCAATTCAAGCCCTTAACTGCCGATCATCTTTCGTAAAGATGGCGGAGCAGTTCAATATCCACCTGTGTTGGGTTCCGGGGCACAGAGACATTCCGGGGAACTGTATTGCTGACTAACTCGCCAAGCAAGGAACTACAGGCATACCAATAACTATATGCAAACTCTTGTTAAAGCGGGATGCTAATGTAACTGTTAACTGTAGGTGGTGAAATAGTACAACTTGCATAGCGACAAAGCAGATCTGGTGCAAGCTGGATCCGAAACTTTTTTCAGCTGTCTGGTTTGCTCTTTTCAAAGAGGGGCACTATTTTTATGAAAAAAATTCGATTCCATTACTACGTATTATTGTAGGTTCTTGTTTCTTAGAAGTGATTAATCTCTTTAAATTATAATAGTACGCATGTATGAATTGATAATTGATGCTATTATCGTTCAAAACAAGTCTCCAAAAAAGTCCCGATGAATCCCCGAACGGTAAATGTGTGCCATATAAATGTCAGAAACTACCGATTATAACGCTACTCTATATTTTTACTTTATTCGCTTAGTTTGGTTGCAAGTTTTGCGCCAAACATGAGCGATTTTGTTTTCCCTTAGTGCCATCATCAAATTTAAAGATGAATATAAGATACTCGTATATAAGATAAAGCAAAATAAAATTTGAGATATGTTTGTGTTTTTTTTTGGCGATAAGAAAGAAAGAAGAAAACGTTAGCGACATACAATAAACAAGGGTATTCTGTTTTTGCTGTCATTGTTGTTTTGGAAACTTTATTTTAAATTATGCACACACGAGCCAAACGGTCGTGAACCGTTAGCTGGTTGGATTTGCTTATTATATTGTTGTCCTTATTTCGAGTTCGATTATACGTTCAAAATAAATGCTACCAAAGGATACATGAATGTCCCTTGTGTCATCATAAATACTGTCGGAAATTTCGGGGATATTTCAATGAATTTTAAAGATGGTTGTTCGGAAGTTTTATGTATGTATATTATAATATCAGAAAAGTTTTTAAATTTAGATACCGTAAGTGATTTATTGTAAGGAGCATTTGTAATATTTTTTAGTAAATTGCCTTCAATGAATATAAAATTTACTATCTTTATAAAAATTTAAAAATGATAATTGAATTCTTAAGTTTTAGTTTGGTGGCTAGTGCTTCGAACTGAGTGCAGCATATTTTCATATTTTACAACTCTGAATATTCTACCTATATATTCTATTATATTCTGTTTACGTTTAAACATATATGTACTCTTGATTCGACCTTTATTGCCTCAATGTGAATGTCTTCATACGAATCTTCAAATTCAAGCTCGAATGCTTCAAAATTTATAAGAACTTTCGTTAAGTTCTTAAGAAAACTTTGTGTGATAGAATAGATAAATTTGGCATGGGAATTTTATATTTTATATCGTAAACAAGACGAGTTATTGAGAAAGACAGTTTTAATTTCTCACAAAAGCAATTTATTGTCAGTCATCATCATCATATTTGGCAGGGTCCAATCCTGACCTCCCATTGTCAGTAGGACGCTTTCGTTTGTCCTCATCAATAAATTTATTCTAACAGAACATTAAAGAAACAATTCAGAATTATCCAATCCGAGACAAATAAATCCATATCCATACTAATATTATAAATGTGAAATTAACTCTCACTGTTTGTTACCTTTTCACGGCTAAACGGCTGCCTAATTTATTTTTAAATGTTCGTAATAGTCCGGGAATGATTATAGGAATCTGGAAAATAGGAAAATTCGGGAAAAACTGAAAAAATTTCGTTTTCCGTGGGATTTTTGTATTAACTCGCAACCATAACTTACGATTCGGGCACGTCAGGGTACTCTTGTATAGCTGGACTTATATGATTAAGTTAAAATATTAAGTTTCTAGATTTATAGAAAAGCCTACAATGACCGATATTCTGTGATAGCTCGAGAGTTATTTTCAAATGCATCACAACTTCTTTTTCTCTTTCATATGTCGTTTTTTTCGTTTTAGAAATCTGCGCTCGAGCTCATATTTTTTCTCGGCAAATCGAACACGAGAGTCGAAAATCTTTTGTTTACATCGTTTTGTTGTATGTGATGTTTTTATAGTTAGTGAAAATAGTGGTGAGTCTCCCAAAATATAAAGTTCGTTTTCGCTCTACGGTAGTTTGCTATTTTAGGGGAAACGAACAACTTGACAGCTAAAAAATCACTCTGCGCAAGATTTCAAAGAAAAAACAAGTAAATGTAAAAATACTTCGAGTACAAAATTTCACGTGTACATCGACACACGCCACAAAATCCTTTATTATTTGGTAATAATCGCCAAAATATCTTGAAGTCGGACCTATTTTCAGCCCTCTATATATGTGGATGGTGGTTAAAAATGACATCAAATAAGTCGAAAAAAATTTCAACCCATCATACGCGCCACACGTAAAACTCAACACGCGTCACACGCGGAATATAAAAAACGCTATTTAAGGTTTAGACACTCAAAAAATGTCTCTAGGCCGTGTGGAAGGTGGTTAAAAAGGACCTCAAAATAGTCGAAAATACAGACAAAAAGGGGTCAAGTCAAGTTAAATAAAAGTTTTTCAAAAACGATATTATGAAGGATGTCGCCGATTGATCGCCGAATTTATATTTCGGGCCACATTTTTGTTTTGCGGGTGGTTGCTCTGGTTTGTGTAGATGTCACATATTATGGCGATTGTAATTATTAAATATGAAACGCTACCCGACAGAGCACCCCTTTGTTGTATTTAAAAACGTTTTGCTGAGGCAGCTTTTGTGGCAGTTCTTGGTTCAATTCTCGGTCGGAGAAGTGTACCAAATAAGTCATCTGTTTGGCATTTGATCACGAAATTTTAGGAAGCTGGTTTGGTGATAGATCTTTAGTGATGAGGCTCATTTTGACTTAAACGGATTAGTCAAAAAGCTAAATTGTCGGGTCTTGGAGAATCCTTATAAGATTCGGAATAAGTTACAGATGTTTTTTTTTGCATCAATTGAAAGATATGGACTTCGATCAACTATGGTTTTTACTAGTTTTTACATACGCCACACAGCCAGAGATACGGAGATTGACTCTGCTTGCAGAAAAGTTTCCAGAGCATGTAATCTCGAGACGATCAGATGTCAAATGACCGTCGATTCTAACCCGTGTGATTTTGTCTTTTTGTGGGGATGTCAAATCGAAGTTCCAACAAGATAAATGGAAAATAAAAATTCGGCGTGTTATAGGTTAAATTGATCTGAGTGTCTGCAAAGACATCATTGAGAGTTTCGTCAAAACATTCTGATGATAAAGTGTTGGTTTCCTATTTTGATAATCGTCTTATTAAGCTGAAGCTCCATCTCACATTCTTTCGCTAACTTCAATCGGTTGGCATCATAAAATCTTCCAGGATCCAGGTCCACTTATATCTTTAGCGTTTATATGAATACTGGGGCAGTCCTGTCTCAATCATTAGCATGCCGTTAGGTGTATTCAGTAGAAATTTTCTTTTTATGTAGAACCTTAAGAGGACCTTGGGCTGTATATAGCATAATGGCTTCGAAGCATGCTTCAGAAACCGTATATTTGTTACTATGCGAAAAAAGTTTGTTGGCGAAACATCTTCTCGAGGTAGCATTTATTGCTATTTTTGGCTTTGCATTTTTTTCATCGAAATGTTTTTTCATATTCAAGTTTTTTGAGAAGCAAACTGCTAGGTATTTGTATTCGGACACTATTTCAATTTCTCTTACCATTGTACAGCCATTTTTCGTTAGCGCAGTTTCTGCCATCTTCTCTCTTAAATATCATTACCTTATATTTCTCCAAGTTAACCACTATGCTCCATAGTTGGCAATATTCATATTAACGATTAAACATCCGCTGGAGAATCTCGGAAGTGCACGCAAACATAACTTTGTCATCTGCGAACATCAGGGCCAATGTGCCTGCGAACTTTATGCCTCCGGGTAAAAATCGATTGGGACTTCAATGAAGAGTGCAAATAATTCCGGGCTTAAAGAACAATCTTGTCTTAGCTTGTCTAAGCAGACAAGCGATCTTGTCTGTAAGCTCAATGGTCCCATATTTATAAAATTCGACCGGTATTCGGTCAGATCCAGGAGCTTTGCCATCCTTAAGCCCAGCCATACCTACATTAATTTCTCGCGGTGAAATTGGTTCATCCAGGAGTAGCATAATGAATCTTAAAACTAACCATTTCCGGATTCAGCAATTCCTTAAAATTAGTACATAGCACGTTAGCGGTTAGAGTTTTACTAATCTCATACTTCTTGCCATTGAGTTTCTTCGCCTGCTTCCAGAACTCTGCTGCAGTGTTACACTGAGCCATTCTTATGGGCTTCCGCTTCGAAAAAGTTTTTTCTTTTGTTTCTACATAACTCCTTGTATACCTTGTGTGCATCGATGTAGAAGTTCTTGAAGTTATCGTCGATTGAATTGTGGAATACTCTAAGCCAGGCAAATGATCGCTTCCTCGCCATCTCGCATTCATCGTCGAACTACTTCTCTTTGCACCGGTCTCTGCGGTTCTTAATTTGTCCGGTGATTGGATAAGATGCCTTGATAGTCTCTACAATGTTTTCCAAATCAGCCTCTTGTTGCGTGCTTAGTGTTTCATTCAGTTGTTTTTTTTTTATAGGGAAGAGCGTTTACCATTTTTCAAACCACTTTAGGAATGAGCTTGTAAAAATTTTGGAGTGATCAGGATAAGGGGGCTCCCTTTGCACTTTGTGTATCAATTAGAGAATTTACACGAAAACATTTAATTTTTATTTTTGTTTTTTTAATCTGTTACATGCGAACTCCATTCTCCACCAATAAATTCATAATCAATCACTGACGTTCGTTGATGACTGACAAAAGTATGTTCACCACTTCTATCAAACTCACTAGTTCTATTCAAAATAAGCAGTCCAAAAGATAGAATTCTAGCACTCTCATGCCTCTGGTGGTACGCAGTCTTTTGATGCACGCCCTATTCCGGCGCTAGTATTTTCAGATAAAACCAGAGTTCCAGTTCTAGCATTCAAACTACCTAGCACTTTGTACTACGCTATACGTTGCATTTTATCAAAGTCACGTTCCCAATAGTTGCAGTTGGCGTAGTAGGTTGGGATTATACAAAACTCCGTATTTTCAAACCTAAAATTTGCGTAGGTAGAGACCTCAGCTGTATTAAATTCGCATATAATACCCATGATGTCCCTTTTATAGCCAAAGTAACAGCCACCACTTTCTCTTAGCAATCTGTGTATTTGCTTCGCATGTAAGAGACATTAAGAAACGAGACACCTCTATAATTGGCTGGGTCCGATTTATTCCCTTTTTTTATGAATGGGGTAGATCAGGGCTTCTTTGAATGTCTTATTTGTACTTATAACTCGGAAAATTACCCTCAAAATAATCTTCATTCTCTTTTATATCTATAGGGTGTTTTTTTGGGAGGTTTGTTTTTCCGATAGATGTCGTTTTATTTTATGACAGTTGTTTTGACAGCTCAAAGTGGCATTTCTACTCAGTATTGTTTGGCAAATCATTATGAAAAAAAAAAAAAAAAAAATGACATTTGTGAAAAATAGTCGTGGTAGCCATATGCCAGGTCATTTCATAATTTTATATGTGTTTTATTCAAAAAAAAAAATCGGCAACCTCTTAAAAAAACACGTTATATCTAACGGGTGTTTTTTTAAGAGGTTGCCGATTTTTTTTTGGAATAAAACACATATAAAATTATGAAATGACCAAAATTTTTTTTTATTTGGTAGATAATTTTTTGGCATTTAACATTTAAACACAATTTCTGGCATATGGCTACCACGACTATTTTTCACAAATGTCATTTTTTTTTTTTTTTTTTTCATAATGATTTGCCAAACAATACTGAGTAGAAATGCCACTTTGAGCTGTCAAAACAACTGTCATAAAATAAAACGACATCTATCGGAAAAACAAACCTCCCAAAAAAACACCCTTTATTAGAAAGGATAGAAAAACTAACTCAAATTGATTAATAAAACAAAAAATTCTGGGTATATTTATTTGTTACGTAAGCCCGCAACATTGTATGATAATATTTTAAATTTATTTACATTTGATGTAAAGGGTGTTTTTTTTATAGAGTTACACAAGCTTAAATCATAATAAAACAAAGAAATATATTTTTAATATCAATAATGGGCTTTATTGAATAGAAAATTTTATGACATTAATGTTTAAATATTATTTCGGCCATGTGGCCGCCACGGCTGGAGCGTACAAGGCACAATCTGGAACACCAATGTTCACAAAATTTTCGCAGCATTTGCGGCCGTATTTCGCCAATAACTCTTTGAATGTTGATTTCCAGGTGTTTACTTGTCTCTGGTTTATCGATGTAGACAAGTGATTTTATATAACCCCAAAGAAAATAATCCAATGGGGTTAAATCACACGATCTTGGTGGCCAGTTAATTGGACCATTACGCGAAATTATCCTTTCATCAAAAGTTTCTTTGAAAGCGTTGCTCTGGCGTGAGTCTATCCATAATGAAATGTCAGACCAAATTAAACAAAAAGCAACTATCAGCTGTTAAATGGGTTGTCAAATAAAGCAGTGTTGCCAACTCAAAGTTGTGAACCTCTAAAAACAACACCCTTTAACGAACTTTTTATTACTATCGTGACAGACAGCTTTACAATTAAAAACTTTTCTTCGAACTTTTAACTTTCCCAGAAGTGACTTGGCATTATGCGGGTGCAATATCCTTGAACACCCTAATACCCACATAATTTGACCCCTTTTCCAATTGGGTTTTAGTGTCAAAGTTTTTGTCGATACCATATTCTTTTGTTGTAATAACTGTAACAATTGTTCCATAAATTTTAATGGCGTAGAATTTTAGGTACTCTATTACTGTTTTTGTTATTTTACTAAAATAATAATTAAATTCTTCCAACGAATGTTTGTTTTCTTCAAAAACTTTTAAAAATTTGTAAAATCTACATAATTCTTATACATAAAAAAAAAACGACGAATGCATATTGTAAATGAATATACTGAAAGTATAAAGGTCTCGTATTCGAATCTCGTGATTTTTTTATTATAGATTATTTTTATAATTTCTTTAAGTATTCTATAGGTTTCGGTTTGTTGAATTTATGCCCTCTAGTTATAGCAAAATTTCGCAAGAGTGGCAGACATTTTTTTAAATACAGCTGAATTTTATTATCTTCCTTTGTAAAAAAACAATAATATACATAAGTGCTTTTCAAGGTAACTACCAACCAAAATGGTCACTCTACAAAAAAAACAGTTTCCAAAACTTAATGTTTTCTTTGTGTATCTGAAGCTTGATAGCTTATGTTCGTCTGCTTTTATGTTTTGTGTTAACGTTGTTTTTAAATGTACCTCGTAATTTCCTCTACATAATGCAATCGTAAATATATTTTCCAAATGTAAAGTACCTTCGAGTGTTTAGAAAAGTGAATGTGCACGTAAGTACACCAATAGCAAATCGTAAACCAAATGATAATTGTGTGAGTGAATGAAAAGTAATTGTGAGGTTAACAAATAAAAGATGTTAAAATGTTATTTCATTTTTGCAGTAATATTTACTGCGTAAGACATTTTGATATTCTATAAGCAATAGACTCAAAAGAAATCATATTTACTTTACTTTAGCTTTTATATCAACAAAGAGAAGTTTTTTTTCTATTTTATTTTAGATATTCGATCTTCCAAGTTAGGAACTAACAATATGTAGTAGAATCTTAAGTCTAAATAAATAACAATATTATTTAGTTGGAGCTAAACATTGTGTGGGCGCAGTGGAAATGGGCATGGCTACTGAGCAGGAGGTTCGTGGTTCGAATCTCAGTAACACCAAAAAAGTATTTTTTCACGGTGTATTTTGTCGCGAATGTCTAAAAAACGTTCCGAGAGTAATGTTGATTTCTTCTGTGATAGTCGGGTCTATCAGTTCTCTACGCAGCAGGGAGTTTCTAATGTACCATGTTGCACCCGTGATTGTTCTTAAGATTCTGGACTGCAACCGTTGCAAGAGTTCTAGATTGAAGGAGATTGCTGAGCCGCAGAGCTATATGCCGTATGTCCATATTGACTAGATTATTGTTTTATAGAGAAGAATTTTGTTATCTAGACTGATGGTAGAGTGTTTGTTGAGCATCCAGTGCATATTGTAAAATTTGAGTTTGACTTGAGTGTGTTTAGACTCAATCTGATTTTTCCAGGTAAGCCGTCTGTCTAGGTAGATACCGAGGTACTTCACATCTTTACTTTGATTACTTAATGTGTTGTTGAGAGTTATTGGTGGGCAGTCCTCTTGCCTGAGGGCAAAAGTGATGTGTTATATCGTTCACTCGTCCACTTTAATTCTCCAAGTGGTTAACCAGAGTTCGACTCGCTTTATGTAGTTATTTAGGTTATGAGAAGCTGATTTGGGGTTGCTGTGGGTGCTTAGTATCGCGGTGTCGTCCGCAAAAGTAGATATGGTCAAGTTGTTGTCAGATGAGAGGTCGAATTTTGTCTCGCCTTATAGGTTTGCCTATTAATATTTTTAGTTATGCCGAAGTCTATAAGGTTCGGAATTTTTCGTCGATAGGCTAGTAGGTGGGTTGGCCAGCAGAGACAAAAAGCAAATATTACTTTGCATTAGCGCGTACTTTGCATGAGCGCCTTTTGGAGTTGTTATCCTAGAACCCCAATAGGTGTGCTTAGCATGATAGTCGCCATCAGCTGCTAATAATGTTCCCAAGATAACACATATTTCATATATATTTTTAAAAGTAAACCCAATGTTTTCAAATGTCAAATTTGTAGTTTTACTTGTTTCAATTTTTCAATTATAATGTTACAACTGTTCTGTTAAAAAATATGTTTTTAACTCTCTCTAGCAAAGTTGTTGCACTCGATACTTCTAAGACATTTGACAGAGTCTGGCATCAAGCTCTTTTGTCGAAAATGAATGTCTATGGAATTTATAACACTCGCTCAGACCTGGCTGCTATTTACAAGGCATACAATACAACAACTTTATTGTCTGGTTAGGTGTTCCCAAGGCCACATTACATCTACTAGACAGAATTCAGAACTCTTGGGTCTACCATCAGACCTATCGTACCAACCCATTCAGAGATCCCTTCTTTAGCCGCACAATAGTTATGTGGAATGATTGCACGATTCTGTGTTTCCGCATTTGTATGATCTACAGTCATTTAAGATATATATGCATTCCCACACATTTCACGTTTCCTGTCCTTAATTTCCAAATGCCCACCCTGTGCTAAGCACTATAAAGCTGCAAACCCCTTGAGCGTGTGTATATTATAAAAAAATGTTGGGCAACCATTCAATAAAGCTGAGTTATTTAATAGACATTAACTTATCAAACGGTCAACTAAATCTATTAAAAATAGTTTGTAATATTACAAAAAAGACGGTTCCTTTTGTTAATGATCGGACATTCAGAGGAAATTTACAAACAAAATTCAAGCAATTTGAAGTTAAGACTTTTAGTTAATTAACTTATGAGCTTTGCTTTCCAATGACCGCATATCCTACTGCCAATAAATGAATCGCTCGGTTTCTCTGTCATTTTCACAGACAATGCAAATTATTCTCTCCCATAAATTCGAAATTTTTTCTGGTGTGAAAAATTACCGCAAGTCAAAAGTAGATAAGAAAGGAAAGCCTTGCAAGAGGATTTTTCATTTCCTAACTGCACATAAATTGTGGTCACACGTAGGGATATTATACATGGTTCTAAATAGTGGTAGATTTTTCTGCTCAATATTTTCTATTGCTTCTCTTCCGTTTGTCTAGAACACCAATAGGATGGTGAGAATGATTGCATGCTGGATATCCGCATTTGATTTATTGAGAGTGATTAACTTCTGTACGACATTTTCTTTTGCTTCTATTTGATGAAAAATGTTGAGAATTAATAAGATCTCTAAGCGAAATCGAATAATTATTTTCTCCGACAACTACGTAATTATTACAATGCAATTCAGTTTACCAAGATTAATTTATATGACATGGTTTAAAAGAGTCTTTAGTTTGATAATTATACTCATCAAATGTTACTTCCTACCAGATTAAGATACAGAGTTAACCGGATAGGTCCGTCGAAGTTGATTTAGACAGCCATCTAATAAAAATTACGTATCCTACTCTGGTAGTTATGCCAGTTATAAAAAAATCGATCTTTCAACTGCCTCAGGTTACGGGTAATTGTTGGATTTTTTGGGAGCAAAGCTAAATAAAAGGATCTAATATAAACTTATAATAAAACTTGAAGTTTCCAAATAAAAGCACCAATATTCTGTAATTACTTAATTTCTATTTGTATGTATGTATCTTTGCGTTTCAACTAACTAACGGCGGCCTCGATTGCAAGCAGTTTTTTTTTAGGGTCTACACTACGGCTATAGTTTTGCAAGTAACATTTTGAGTTCGAATCTTTGTAAATTGTGAATGATATAAGGAATAGAAAATTCTCGATATACAATATGTTTTCATTTTTTTTAAAATTATAAAGCGGTAGGCTAGTTAGGCTTGGTAGGCTGGGGTAGGCGGTAGGTACAGGTGGAACAATTTCGATTAAGGAAATTAAGGAGAGTAAATGTGAGATATCTATGCACACGTGTCTTAAATGACTGCAGATCATACAAATGCGGAGTGAAATCGGGCACTTCATTCCACATAACTATATTGCGGCTAAACAAGGAATCTCCAAATTGGTAAGTACGAGGGTGGGCCAATAAGTCCCTGAAAATTAACACAAATTGTGTCGTCATCTTAAATTTATCATTTTTTTCTTGTCAAGAATAATCTTTCAAATGAAAGCACCCAAATTTTCAGACAGATTTGTCAAATGGTTTTGTTGTGGCAGCCATTTTAAATAGACGCTTACGAGCATTTTCGTTAAATTGAAAAAAAGTAAATCTCGAGTGCTCATTACACACTCGTACGCCCGAAGATAGGCCAAATGGTAGACTTGTGTGCTCGAATATATGCCTTGTAAATAGTAGTAGATCTGAAGGAGTGAAGTACATCTTGCACCGTTTTAGGAAACCTAAACATTTCGCAGTATTCTTCGCGATGGCGATGTGGGCGTTCCAACGAAGCTTGTTGTTGTGGGGTTCGCACCCTTATAATGATCGGCTATATGCTTGGTACAGCGTTGGCGTTAAGGAAAAGGAGGAGAAAAGAGGAGATGTCTATGAGCTCGTGATTTGAATGCCTGTGGATCATAGTGATGTGGGAAGACAGACTTGGCAAAGCATTCCACATACGTGTTGTACGGCTGTCAAACGAATCCATGAACTTAACTGTACGTCCGAAGATGGGCTTGAGGGTAAGCTGATGAGCATTTAGAGCGCCACGAGTATTGCGGTTGAATTCAAGGAGAGGTGGCATGCAGCTGCTATTTCTCTTGAGCACCGCTGGTAGAAGAAGCGAGTTTTTCAGTTTCTTCGATGCAAGATCCATTCATGGATAAAGGGGTTTAAAATACGCTTGGACTAGAGAAGGCAGCATGTAGTTTTGGAAGCGTTAAATTCAACTCTATTATGTAGCCCCCATCTTGTTATGCTGTCAAGGTCAGAATTTAAGGTGGTTAACATACGTTCTTGTTCAAGTTCCACTTGCGACGAAGAGGTGCGTGCAGAAAGCGTCGCTAAGCATTTCACGTGATTCAAGGAATTGCATAAACATGACCTCAGAAAGTATGGATGTTGGCGCAATTGGTCGGTACAAGGAAAGAGATAACAGCATAAATTCATTTAAGAATAAATATATGAAATTATTAATAATGAAATGGATTTTATATTATCCAACAATAACGCAATCCAAGCGAAGCCGGGTAGAGAACCTTCTTCTTGTTTTCTTTATGTCCTATATCCATATGTGGGTACTAGGGCCTAGGGCGTAGTAGTCTATGCGCCATAGCGTGCGGTTTTTGGCAATGAGCTTCACCTCTCTCCAACTCTTCCCCAATTGCCGTGACTCCTCCTCAACTGTTTGCGCCATGTATTTCTCGGACGACGCGTTCTTCTACCATCCTGAGATAACGCATTCCATTGCATTGCTGATTGTGTGCCTATTGGTTCCTGACCCGTTATCTGGCAATGATGTTCGTTAGAGATACGATTAGACCAGAAAACCCTTAAGATGTTCATTTACGAACGTTTGTAATCTTTTTGTGATAGTAGCGGTCACCTTTCCAACTGCTGCAGCCATAAAACAGCACATATTCAACATTTGAACGGAACAGTCGTAGCTTGGTATTTAAGCTGATCGCATTGCATCGCCATATCATGGACATCGTTCCAAACACTGATTTTGCTTTGCCGATTCGGTTGATAATTTCCTGTTTGGTTCCACTTTCGGTTGAGATAATGCTCCCAAGATATTAGAAACTTTTTACTCTCTTTACCGGTTGTCCTGCAATGTTAACTTGAGTTACTGAGTTAGTGCCGATGTTGATGATTTTGGTTTTGGCAGTGTTAATCTTCAAACCCGCAACATTTGCCTCCATTTCCACATTTTTTGTCATTTGGTGCAGCTCCATAATCCTGTGTGAGAGTAAACAAAGTCGTCAGTGTAGTCCAGATGTTTGGGTTGAGATGTAAGAACCCAACGAATTCCTTCGTTTCCAGTAGATAAAGCTGCGTGAAGCCCATCGCTAATCACCAACAAAAAGAGTATAGTCGAAAGAAGGCAACCTTGTCGTACCCCACTTTGGATCTCGAATTCCTCTGACCTAGTAGTATACTATAAATACGATCGTATGCTTCTGTAATATCTACTACATTCTGAGTGCTAGAATGCGATCTTACTCCACACTCCACAAAACAATTTTTTCCTTTTATATTCAAATATTTTCAAGCCCACGCTGTGCCTAGTCATTAGAAAATATTTTAGAATATTCTAGAAGAAGAGAGAAAGGAAGATAGATATAACGAATAGATACATCTGAATATCCACATACCTTTGGTAACTTTTATCTATTTTATTATACTACTAGTTTTTAACCCCAACGTTACCCGGAGCCAGCGTTTAGACCCACCAAAAGCTAAAATAACAGGAGTTATCTGGCTGCCCATCACACCCTACTGCCCAACCAAACTGACCGCTCCCCCACTGAAACCACCGCACACCATTGGGCCCCACTCCAACCTACCCGCCTCTGACCCGAAATTGTAGCCTAAAACGTATTCGAGTCGTGAGTTATGGTCGCGAGTTCATACATAAATCCCATGGAAAACGCAAATTTCAGTTTTTCCAGAATTTTTAAGTTTTTTCCGGATTTTCAAATTTTTCAAGTTCCTTTAATCATCTACGGACTTTTACGAACACTTTAAAAACAAAAATGACCCAAGTCGTTCCAGGTAACAGACATACAGACAGAGTTACTTTCACATTTATAATATTAGTATTGATAGTATGGATAGTATAGATAGTATGGATACTATGGATAGTATGGATACTATGGATAGTATGGATAGTATAGGTAGTATGGATACTATGGATAGTATGGTTAGTTTGGATAGTATGGATAGTATGGATAGTATGGATAGTATAGGTAGTATGGATACTATGGATAGTTTGGTTAGTTTGGATAGTATGGATAGTATAGAAAGTATGGATATTATATCTAGAATACTTTATACATCAAATCAAACATTACGTTCATTACGTATATGTTGATCAGTTATATGAGATGAGATCATAATTAGTAGTTGCAATCAAAATGATATAGCCATCTGTTTTAATCACTGAACGAATCGTAATGTTAGCAGCTTCTATTCTATTTCGATTCCACTGAATTTCGTCAGGACAAATTACAGAAAAACTGATTGATCATAAAACCTTTTTGCTTGGTCTGCTTTAACTAATTTTAGCCCCAATAAAGTTCATTACTCAAACGTTTTTAGATTAAATAAGTTCTTAACACAAATTTTAATGCAAATTATTTGCAAATGAGTTTTATATTGACATAATTACGGACCATTTTGAGGACTTTGACTTGACCGCCCTGATTACGAACATCATCTGTAATAAGGCTTTCAACGACCAAGACTATAACATAATAAACACGAGATGATCCGCTAACCCCACCATGGTAAACTGACTGAGAGAACTCCAGAGTGTGGCTAACAGCGCTGGCTAGAATAACAACACAGCAAGACCATCGACTAGACTGGCTACGGGGCTAGACAGCCTTACAAGCAAATTAGTCGGAATGTTATAAAACTCAAAACTGGATGACATCGATTTCTAATCGGAACCGATGGAGACATTTTTTTAATGGATGCCGGATCAGGTTATAGAGCCACATCTAATGATGTTTATTGTAAAACCCCAGTAAAAATAAGTGAAAAACAAACAATTATTGTACGGTCTTTGAGAGTTAAAAAAAATATTTTTGTTAAACGAACCAGATCGTTACAACATACCCATCCATCCAACTATCCGTCATCCATATGTCCAAAATAAATAAAAATTGAAAACTGGAGAGAATATCAATGAAGGCACCATATGGTTTGTTTATTTGATACAATAATATTTTTAGTTAAATTCATTGAATGCAATTTTCAAACAATTTTTATTTTACGAGAAAAAAATAATTTTACTTAAAAATTAACGCACCGTAGTTCACCGCAAATGATTTCATCGTTCGACAAGAAAATTGCAAATTTATGAAGCTTAACGCATGACTACGAAATTTTACACACCAAAATGCAAAGAAAATAAAATAAAAATAAAAAAACTCAATGCAATGCACGCTATGCTACGAGTATTACCGCCATTACGACAGTCTTCAACACTGCCGCTGTTTCCGTCAGAGGCAATTTTTGATGTGTTTTTTGTGTAAACGACATTTTGCGGCTTGGTCATCATCGCTGTCGAGTTTTGTCTGTATAACTATAATACTCATCCTGCGATACATACTGCATGACATGCAGGAATAAATAACAGAGTTTTAATAAAATTATTACACGTTTATTCCTTATGCATTTGAATATGCAGCACGGATGCGGTGATCCGCTATCCATGGCATCCGGTAAGTTAACTGTGGATGAAGGTGTATGGTTTTTAAGCCATTTTACTTTTTTACTTTATTTTTACTCTTGGGGATGGGATGATCACTCAACTGTTCAATATTTATACTTTTCTCTATAATGGAATGTCCGTCAAATACATTTTAAATGTGAGAATGCAATTACATTAAAAGTGTTTTCTACGATAGCATAATGGTTGTCGGGTTGAAGACAGCTTCTGGTTTCCTACAGAAAAAAAGATGGATTTACCAAGCCTTTCAATGAAAAATTTGTCATGCAAAAAATTCAAATTAATGCAATTATTGGTCGATTTATGTGCATATATGTGTGCATAAAATGAAAATGATGTTATTGTGTTTTTCTTCTTCTTTTTTTCACTTCACACCAATTAAGGAAAATTAAATTAACTTAACCTGCAGAAAAATACTCTGAACGATGAACGATAACATCCGCTGGAAAAAATCAGTAATTGTTGTTTGTGTGCACGAACGAATATTGTTTATATCCTGTTTTCTTTGCATACATACACAACCAGGTACTTAACGAGGTTACAATTCAATTAAGCGCCGTTTTGAATATCAATTCGATGATATTGCATTCTTTTGTTGGTGCAAATTGTTGGTAATTAATGTTTTTTGTTTTGAATTTCAACTAAATTACCAGTCTGTGTACAATGTAACGGGGTAGTAAACAGTCGTGTGAGTGAGACGTTTTCAATTTTCTTCTTGGTTGATAGATTTGCCTGCCTGTGTAGCTTCAATTGCTCAACACACTCAAAAAACGTTGATAAAAGAAAAATAATTATTCGTTTCATAACCAGTAACATTGTTTCAATAACATTGTTTCAATTTCATTTCATTTCATTTCATTTCATTTCATTTCATTTCATTTCATTTCATTTCATTTCATTTCATTTCATTTCATTTCATTTCATTTCATTTCATTTCATTTCATTTCATTTCATTTCATTTCATTTCATTTCATTTCATTTCATTTCATTTCATTTCATTTCATTTCATTTCATTTCATTTCATTTCATTTCATTTCATTTCATTTCATTTCATTTCATTTCATTTCATTTCATTTCATTTCATTTCATTTCATTTCATTTCATTTCATTTCATTTCATATCATTTCATTTCATTTCATTTCATTTCATTTCATTTCATTTCATTTCATATCATTTCATTTCATTTCATTTTACTAAACGTAGTTTAGCTCTATAGTGGATAACTTAACTTAGCCCTTTAAAATGATAATTACGGATTTGCTTAGCTTTTTCTTAACATTTGACCCTCGAGTATAAGCAGAGAACAAGTAGCCGTTCTTGCTTTTAACTATACAATATACGTACATACAAAAAAAGTCGAACATCATAAGTGGGGCTAACAATTCCAGTCAGTATTCTTCCGACCGTAATAAGTCGTTCTTATATTCCTTGTTTACTTAAAGTTTACAAACTTATTCACTCACATGCAAACTCGACACAGTAAGTAGGTATGTATGATAAAATTGTGCGAAAAGTTATGTGAACTATTTACTAAGCTTATTATATTTTGCATACGGCGTCAGCTGGTGTGCCAGCGATTATGACTTATATTGTCCGCACATATGGTGATGTAGAATACAGAGGAAATGCTGTTAAGAAAAAAAGAAGGAAAAACCATTCAAAACTCATAAGCAAAGGAAGTGTAAGGAAGGACTTCCAACGTTTTATATAACTAATAGCAACATTATTTTGTAGGTAGTGTATGGGATATATACTGTTTATGAATATTTAAGTGGGGACTGACTGGCTCAGCAAGGTATCCTAGTTTCTATTAAGGTTGAGTGGTCATCAACAACGACATCCTAGTTGATGACAGTTGCAAGCCCAACTGGAGTGTTTCCTCGATTAGTTTCAGAGTGTGTCTGGTTGGTACTTGGCTTAACGTCACCCATTTAAAAAGAAGACGGTGTCATACCGTTTTTACCTAATTACGATGCGACGCGACATACTAAGAACATACTAAGAAGTTTACTATAAGTTGTTGAGTTATATTTTTAACACTTTTGCCAAGAGTTTTTAATGGGCGTAATGAATACGAATTTTGATTATGTACACTTAATGAAAATTAAAATGTTTATCTATCTTTTTAAATTCTCTATATTAACTTCACTTGTGTATTTGTTTGTGGGTTTGTGAGTTTGTCGTGGAATCTTGCGATCAATTTTAAACCCACTTCCCAAAGTCCTATTTCGTTGAAATTTTGCACACATGCATATCTCCGATGACAACACTATCTATTACAATTTTTGGCCCCTCTGGCCACGGGGTCGGGGGGCTCCCATACAAAAATTGTACAAAATTTTACTCGATTTTCTTCAAATTTTATACACATGTGTATCTCTGATATACAACACTTTTTGTGAAAATTTTGTAGACCCCTGGCCCGGGCTCGTGGGGCCCCGTAACTTTTTTTAAAAAAAATTAACCCGATTTCCTTCAAATTTAATACACGTATGTGGGCGCCGTGGCTCAGTGGAAGTGCACATGGCTGCTGAGCAGGAGGGTCAGGTTAGAATCCCAGCAACACCAAAAGTATTTTTCACGGTGTCACACCTCTCGCGAATGGGTGACTAACGTTCCGAGAGTAATACCTTTTCATGGAAAGCTTTTCAATTCGCCGTTCGGATCCGGCCTTAAATTGTAGGTCCTTTCCATTTGTGTCAAAAAAATTAACATGCGCAGCACAAATGGTCGCGAGAAGTTAGGCCTTGGACCGCAATGGTCTGTCGCGCCGAATATTACTATTATTATGTATCTCTGATTTTGATGGCCGGGGTCGTGGGGCCCATACAAATTTTTCAAAATAATTAACCCGATTTTCTTCAAATTTTAAACACATGTTGTTACTGATGGACAAAACTTTTTGTAAGTTTGTTGGAGTGATGTGGCCCTGAGACCAGTGTGGTGTCCATGTAAATTTTTTAAAAATTAGCCCGGTTTTCTTCAAATTTTAACACATACCCATCTCCAATTAGAGAATTTACATGAAAAATTGTAATTTTTTTGGGTTGTTTTTTTATATAAATAAAATTGAAATTGTGTTTGGTTGTTATTTATGAAACTCACATTTACCAACCGATTTTTATGAAATTTTTTGATACGTATTATTGGCAGGTGGGAAAAGGTTATAGGCTATAGTACACCAACCCGTAACTTTTCCTGGAGGCGATGTCAAATGTTAATATCAGCCTCATATAAAAACCGATTTTTGTAATTTTCATTGTATATTATTGGCAGGTGGGGGAAGGTTATAGTTATCGCCCCACTGCCGCAGCGTACGCTTGTGCTCCACACTAGTTCGCGCGTTGTTGAATAAAAAATTAATAACATTGTGTGTTTGCGCAGAATTAAATAATAAATAGCAAAACAACGGTTCGTGTTGTCGCAGTATGTGCACTTATCCCATCAGCGCAGTTAAGGGCCGCGCAAACAACAGCGGTTTCTGCGTCGGCTGCGATTGCCGAAGCTCATCCCATATAAATGTAATCCACTGGCATTTAAACCACAATATTAATTTCTACTCTTTTCTCCTCCTTTTCCTTAACGCCCACGCTATGCCGAGCATTGTAAGGGTGCGAACCCCCTTACGAGTGCGCAAATTATAAAAAAGTGCTAGATTACACCCCCAACAACGTGGGTTTAAAAGGAAGGAGGGGGTTCTGTGTGCCCAGGAGCTGCTAGTAATTTATAATTTCCGTGATTTTTTGGGTCATATTTTTTACAAATTTAATTATATAGATAGCTTTAACATAAAAAAGTGCTTAATGTGTCATGTTAAAAAATTCAATATTAATTTTTAAATAAATAAATTTTAATAAATCAATTTAAATTGAAATAAAACAACAAAAATTCAAATTGATTGGGAAATGTTTATTATTTTTGTTCAGAACCATTCATGACATTTATTTTTTGAAGATAATCCCTTTCAAATGTTGCCCGCAACTGCGCCGTAATTCGGCCATCCCTAAACATCAATATCGAATGACTCGCTCGAGGACTTCGGCCGGTATCTCGCGAATACTTGAGTAATGTTGTCTTCCAATGCCTCAATCGTAGCTGGTTTATCCACAAAATATTTAGATTTTACATAACCCCACAAAAAAAGTCCAAAGGTGGCCAATCCTCCGGTCCGAAACGGGAGATCAATTGCTCACCGAAACGAGGACGCAGTAAATTCATTGTGTCACGGGCTATATGGGATGTAGCGCCGTCTTGTTGGAACCAAACATGGAGATCACGGGCTTGAATTTCCGGCATCAAAAAGTCGTTTATCATGGCACGATAGCGTTCGTCATTCACTGTTGTATTGGCGCCAGCCTCGTTTTTGAAGAAATATGGGCCGATGATTCCTCCAGCCCATAGGCCGCACCAAACGGTAGTTTTCAATGGATGTAATGGCAGTTCGTGAATGGCTTTGGGTTGCTCTTTAGCCCAAATACACAATTTTGCATATTGACGAAGCCATTAAGCCAAAAATGGGCCTCATCGCTGTTGGCCTGAGCGCGCGATGAACACTTTTCACAGAGCGTCGATTTTCGTAATACAATTCTACGATTTGTAAACGTTGTTGAGGCGTTAGTCTTTCCATGATGAACACTGAATAATGTTATGTATTTAGTTTGACAGTAGTCACGCGTGACATGTCCAAAAAATCCTATTGAAAAAAGTACATCCAATCTGATCACCCTTTACTTATTAAGGGATTTTTTGAATAACTTAACACCATTTAACAAACAATTATGTTTTGTGATTTGCTTTATTCGGCTTAAAACAAACATCTTATACTTATAACGTACACATAAATATTTCCAAGACCACAAAATATGAGATAATATGAGATATAAGCCACAACATTTGATACGACTAATATTTTAGTCACATATTTCACGCCGAAGTGTGTGTCTATTGCTCAAGTAATGATATCGAGATGATTCTGAAAATGTCTATCAGTGAAGATGAATAATTTCACCTATCTTTTCTTAACCTTCGAAAAAAAAATAATAGAAATTTATATCCTTTATGTGAGTGTCACGAAATAAACGTATAATGACAATTGCACGTTTATTTACAACTTAAAGATAATTTGAAGTCTCGCCAAAGCGAACGTGTTTTTATAATTCCAACTGAATAACGAAGTACTAAAAATAACGTAAACTCAAAATTTGTTTTCAGCCGTTAATTTAATAATATTTTGCACGATTTACCTAGTCATTTATCTGTTCCTTGCTGAAATCCATGGTATCATCGATAAAGAGCTTTTAACTGCACTGCCGTTAGCATACGTGCCGAGCGTCATCACTTCTGCAAAGTTTTTATGTACTTCAGTATATTTTCGTAAAAGATCCTGAAAATAATTAGGGCTGCCAACTAACTTTGGCTGCTTGTTTTAATACATTACTAGTCACAAAAATACTAATTTGAAATCTGGGTTCTCATCAATAAAAGCTCTGATAAAAAGAGAAAAGTCTTTGTGAACAAAGATGATGAAAATGAAAGATGAAGAAGATGAAGAAGATGGAAAATATAAAGAACTCAATACTTACCTTAACTTGAAGAAACATTGTTGGTAACCTTATTGCGGTATGTATATACTAACGAAGCCCATTTGCTCATTCCGCGGCACTTGCCTTATTTCATGTTTCGTATTTATTGATACTTCTGGCATTCTAAATAATAATAACGAAGTGGAAAATTGTTTTATATTTATTGGGTGTCACTTGATAAAGTCGATGTTCGAGAGAAAATGGCGAAGGAGAGGAACGTTCAAACCATCTACCGATACTTATGCGTAATCATATACAACTTAGTATATCTCTTCAGTGTGCAGGATATGAAATTAAATGCTTTTTGCTACAAGCAATTATTGTAGCACAAATAATCGTTGGTTGTTTGCCTTCCTTAGAACACTTTGAGTTGTGCTATGTCGGTGAGACATTAAGATGTTGAGTGCGATGTACGCTGTATGCAGGATATGTATGTATATTCCTATAGTTTTTGATGTTTCGCAATGTCGTTTCGGAGACCAAGTCAAACAAGGATTCTACACTAAAGGCGGCGACGAAAAGTGTGTAGGAACTCTTTATTTACCTTCTCTACAAAAACAATTTGTGTCCGCTTTTTTCTTCTCGTATTGGTATTGAATGTTGTTCTTGTTGTTTTTGTATTTCCCAGGGGCTTATGAGTAAAACCAACTGGTTGAATGTTTAGAAGGAGGTTTGTGTTCGTTGCCGCCGGTCAGATGCGCATAATTTTTTCTGCAACTGTTACTATTTAACCGAATTTAACCACATTCAATATAGTCAATGACAATTTAATGCTCATTGAGCTCAGAGGACTCGCTGGAAAGATTTTCTAGTTCAATAAACAAAAAACAAATAATTATACATTTACATAAGAAACCTTTTTATGAGTTTATAAGTTTAAATATTAAAGTTTTATTATTTTTTATTTTTTATTATTATTATTTATCAAAAAACCGATTAGAAGTCTTCTTTTCTGAAGAACACGAATTCAAATCCTCATGGTAGTCACTTGTTGCTTTGATATTCATCAATTAATGATATCGATTGTATTATCGAAGAATCACACCTTTATCTGTATGATATGAAAATTTACAGATCTATCATCGTCATCATCATCTTATTTAGCTCTACAACCAGTGTCTGGTCCTGGCCTCCCGCAAAAAATCTCTCCACCGGTCCCGATTTCAAGCCGATATCATCCAGGCGTCCTGCTCTACGCCATAATTCCTGCGTAGGCTTTGCCGGCCCCGCTGTCGTGTTCCATAAATCCCACCACAAAGGACTTTCCGATCTGGATCCTCTTCGCTCATGTGAGCTAAGTGTCCTGCCCACCGAAGCCTACCGAGCTTAATTCTCATCACGATGTTGATATCGCGGTAACGCTCGTAGATCTCTTCATTATAGAGTCTCCGAAATCGTCCTTTCTCATATACATAGAGGATTGTTCCCCTCGCCGTTAGTCAGAATCTCGGATCACTTTCTCCAACGCCAGGTTGAAAGAGGACGCAGGCCAATCCATTCCCTTGTTGGAGCCCGTTATAGATGTTGAATGGGCTTGATAGTGAACCGAATATTTTTACTTCGCTTATAACATTGATCATGGTAAACCTACATAGTCGTGTAAGTTCATTTAGGATGCCAAATTCTCTAAAGGCTTAATAAAGTTCTACTCTGGCTATGCTTTCATAGGTAGCTCTAAAGTCTATAAAAAGTTGGTGTAGTGAGTTTTGAATCTCTAGACATTTTTCCATCACCTGCCTTAGGGTGTAAATTAGATCAGTTGTTGAGTTGCCTGAGATGAAGCCACACTGGGATGGACCATTGATAACTTTAGCGTGTGGGGATATCCTGTCTTGAAGGATAGAGGAGAAAATCTTATGCGCGGTACTCAACAACGGTATACCACGATAATTGCTACATGTTGTGATATATCCTTTCTTATGTATGCACTTTTATACCATGAATTGGTTGGTGTATTGTCGGGCCTCCTATTTTATGTTTGAGCCGATTTATCGCTCTGCTAACTTCGTCTATGCTTGATGGCTTCAGGATAGTATGTTCTTCCGTCATTGGTGCAGTCTCCAATTCCTCAATAAGCTGACCATTTAGCAAATCATGAAAGTGCTCTTCGAATCGGTCTAAAATGCCTTTGAGATCGGCGATCTGATTAGCCTCTTTGTCTTTGCAGTACGTGCAACGCGGTATATACTGCGTCATACCGCAGACTCTTTGTTAGAACTTTTACGCCTTGCGGTCCTTGCTCTCTGTACTGTTCTAGTTCACGGACGAGATTTTTCTCCCAGGATGCTTTCTTTCGCCGGTGAACTATTTTTTCATATCTTCTGAGCTCTTTATATTCATCTTCGCGTGTCCGCTATTGTTGCATTGCTCGGTACGCAACATTCTTACGTCCAATCGCTAGCTTACATTCGTCATCGAACCAGTCGTTCCTAAGATGGAATCAGCAGTACTAATGACAGTATTCCTAAGACGTGTCCGTTTCTCTTCTACGCCCGAAATCTCAGCCCCAGGACTTATTCTATCTGCATTAAGGGCTAGTCCTATAGCTTGACCGTAGTTGTTTCTGGTATCTTCGTTGCGAAGGGTAAGAAGGGCAGCCGTGTTGACTCCGTTGACGTTTTTTTTACGAGCGAAGTTATTGTACTAGCGACAACCTTACTTTGAAGAGATTTACCTTTTCCTGGATTTGGTGAAAATTACCGTCGGCGGCCACGACGTGGAGGTTTGATCGCACTTCCACCAGTCAAAGGTAGTTACGGCCACTTGCAATTCTGATGCATTTTGCGCTATTCCCCCTATTCTGCTGATTGCTGAAAAATATAATAATAAAAGAGTGCAGGTAGATACTCTTGAACCATTATATTAGGGAGTAAGAAAAATGGGACTGCATTTATCTTCAGCAGTATAGGCAAAGAAAGGTGCTCTTGAACTATTAATTTGTGATAGAGGCAATGAAAAGTGTTCTTGAACCATTAATTTGTGGATTCAGAAAGGAACCCAGGACAAAGAGACATTTTGTCAGTCTGCGTGCCCCATTTAAAAGTGGGCGCCGTGGCTCAGTGGATAAGAGCATGGACTTCTGAGCAGGGAGTTCGTGGTTCGAATCCCAGTAACACCAAAAGTATTTTTCACGGTGTCCCACCACTCGCGAATGGGTGACAAACGTTCCGACAGTAATAACTTGTCACGGAAAGCTTCTCAATTCGCCGTTCGAATCCGGTATTAAATTGTAGGTCCCTCCATTTGTGTGCAAAAATATACATGCTCAATACAAATGGTTGCGAGAAGCCAGGCCTTGGACCGCAATGGTCTGTCGCGCCGAATATTATTATTATTATTCATTTAAAAAATATTGGGAAACCGTTGTTGCTATGCAGAGTAGCTATCTGTTAGTTTGCATTATTTTATGTTGTTTGGTGTTGTTTTATATGTTGCCGGTCACAAGAGAGAAAACAATGGCTTGTGAGCAAGTAATTGAGTTGTTTTTCCTCGCTCTATCGATAACTTTTGAAAACGACAGTAGTGGGTAATATCATTGTCTATACTAGTTTTAAAAAGGTGTAATTTGGTAATAAACAAATTCATGGCATTCGTTCTGTGTGGTCAAAATTCTACCCCAAGAATTTTGTTCCTCACAAAAGTGTTGACGGATAAAGTTTCAATTGGGCTTCCTTAAATTTGTGTGTGGAAGTATGGAATGTCATTACATTTATAAAGCTTCAAAAGCTATGTCTATAGCTCTTTTTAGCTATAAGGTTTCATAAAAGTAGTAAAAATCAGAAAAACAATACCTTTCATAAAAGAAACATCTACAGACTGCCTAGTATTATAAAATGTAGTAGAAGTGTAAATTTTAATTAAAAATTACATTAAACCATTATATTAACAATAAATAATAATCATTTCATACAGGAAGCTATGTGTTCATTCAGTTCAGAAATTGAATTAAAATCTTCCCAGGATTTATTCCGATCCGATATCTGTGAAGGGTGCAATGACGGCCTCTTCATTTCTCTCCTTATTATATGGTTTGTCTATATATTTTTTGGATTTCTACCCAATTATTTCTCTGGCTTTTGCTATATTGTTTGGCCTTTGTTGTCGATAAATTGTTGTTCGCCTCTTTGTTATTATCGTAATCGATTTCTCATCACATATATATTAAGACAATAGACAAGAGCGATACAATTATTTGAGACTCAATGACGTGGGCTGAGAATGGGAGGGTTACGTTACATATTTATCCTCAAATACGTTTTGAATGCCATGACCACATCAAAGCTTATCGGTCTTGCAAAAGTGCCATTAAATAGATATATTTGTGAGATAAGTGCACCTGCACATCATCCCCTTAGCAACTTTCAGTCACGTATGATCTTATCTTTTTCTGTGTGAACAAACTGAAAGAAATTAATTCCAAACACATTTAATAGTCTTTGCTGAGAAGGTCGTATCCTGTCGAATAAGAAATCAATGTTGCCAAACTTGGTGAAAGGACTGCGACGACAATGAAAATGAACAGAAGCAGGCCTTAAGCTTACAGTGCTCCGGAAACAAAAGATTTATTCTTGCATACTGCCGTAGTTTGAAAGTACTGTACAGTTGTACTATAATGAAATGCAACGTTTACGCCATTTTCATATTTTGGAACGCATTTCAAATTCAGATTACGTAATATTGCTTCACATGCTCGGATTTTTGTTTCCTTCGCATTGAGTTATCGTAAATTCATGTTACCGTGTGCGGTGGTGTATTTTATACCTTATAAGAAAGCCCATAACGGTTCGTTTAACATATTTTATAAAATGCTGCTTGTGCGTATATACAGGGTGTATCCGTTAAGGTTACTTAAAGCGATGATTCCTTGGTTAATTTCGTGAAGCAAATAGTTTTTAATCCCCTGCGGTGTACGTAGCGTTTTAATGCGAAGAGATGTACTTTTGATCTTACATCAAAACCCTGTACATGTTGTACGCTTCTAGTTACAAGGTCACTGTTGGTCATTTTTGAAAGAAAATTGAATTTTTAAGATCAAATAATGAACATTTTCTTAATTTCTTGAAACCGTTACCGAAATAAACGTCGTCAAAATCTAAAATTTTTTTTTCTTTTTTTAAATTTTATTTTCAAACTCGGATATTTCGAAAATTGCTCTCGGATAATATTTTTTTGAAAAATGCAGTGTTAAAGCCTATTCTACAAATCCTTCTCACAATATTTATGCATTCGGTCAAGGGGAACAGGGTTTGCAATTAAAGTTTGTAAAATGAACGAAAACGTACTTTTGACCTTACATGACTTCACACCATATAACTCTTGAACGCTTCTAGCTACAAGCTTACTGTTGGTCTTTTTTAAAAGAAAATTACATTCTTAAGATCTAACAGTATAAACTTTCTTAAATTATTTTAGCCACATAAGATTTTTTTCACGAAATTAATCAAGGAATCAACCCTTTAAGTATTTGCCACCTAAACGGATACACCCTTATATACAAAACTCAGGAATTTTGACGGAGTTTTTTCCCTTATAATTAAATTTCTACTATGCAATAATGTTTGTCGGAATGTGTGGATATACGTAAGAGAATGTCTTCTTGTTTGCTAGTCATCTTCAACGTAAATAAATTCGTGCTTAAGCACTGAATAGGATTTGTAAGAAGCTAGTAAAAATGGAATTGTCTTAGTTGCTTTTTTCTTTGTTTTAGTTTAAACGATGCAACTCTATTTTCATCATCGGCAAAACGTACCCTTTAAAGATTGGCTCCATCTTCTTTTATATGTATATTGTTTACATGTTCTGTTTTCTTAAAAATATTCCCCCTGTTTTTTTTTGTATCTATTCTTGAGAGAGTTTGAGGATGGACCAAAAGTTTTCATTTGCCAAAACAAAGTTTTTTTGGTAATATAATTTTTACGGCTTTCTTCCAATATTACAAACAATTTTATTTGTAGATAGTGAGATTGTTTCTTAGACGCCATACTAGCAAATATGTTGAAAAATAGAGAACTCAAAATACACTAAGCAATTAACGAATTATTATTCCGAAATTTGAAAAGAAGAAATATGGCCAAGAGACTATAGAGTGGTATTCTTTTATGGCTATACATAAAAAGGGGTTATCACATAAATCAAAAGTTATAGAGACATATCTTGTTTGAAATTCGCCGAAATATATTCTTTAGTAGTTTATAACTCTATTCGTTTTCTTTATCATTGGTCCATTCCAGTTAGGTATTATCACATCAGGATCGCAAGATTGCTGTCATGGTTTTACTGTTTTATCGATGTTATCACAAGCGGCGTTCAATAATAATAACTAGCGTGATCCTTTCCATACGTTGAACTTTCCGTATTACTCGTGGCACAAAAAAAAGATCACCTATGAGCATATTTTGCACTATTATAATTGCGCAAGTATGGAAGGAAGAACCGTTGCCAGAAGACTGACAAAGAGGCGGCATCCTGTGCCCCATACAAAAGAAAGGAGATATCACAACATGCAACAATTGTCGTGGTATTACGATATCTTCAATTTAAAGCCATATCCGAAATCAGAATTGAAACACTTTCTCATCACAATTATTACTCTCGGAAGTTTATCAGACTTTTGCGAAAGGTGAAAAATTACGCGCATCAAGCCGTGCACGTATTTCTCTTACTAAGATTGTTAAGTAATTGCATTATTTTCGCTCCACAGCTTTAATTGAAGGACTAATGTTGGGAGCAGTGTCTTAACATACAATCCACTCATCAATAACACGTATAGGTTAGGTTAGGTTAAGGTGGCTGTCAGTGAAACACACTTAGACCAGTAATGTTCTATTGTGATACCACACGGATCAGAAAAAAACATTTTTCTTCCACCTACTCGATGAACCAATTAGAGCTTTGTATGAAGCGTAGGAAACTGCCAATTTCAATGTTGATGAGATAATTAGTGAAGAGTGCCGCTGTGGCTTTACGAACTCTTTCTTGTATGTTAGGTTTCCAGCTCAGCTTTTTTTTTTTTATAATGCAGCGTCATCCGCATAAGCGATTACTATGCAGCCCTTACCTCTTAGTCATACCACCAGTTCATTTACCGCTAAGTTCCATAGAAGGGGACAGAACTCCACCTTGTGGGGTTCCTCTGCATACAGATATTCTCGCAGACGATACGCCCAGCTTTGAATTAATAATCGTACTTATGAGCAGAAGATAAATCAATTCACCAAGCGAGTCGTCCACCCTCAAAGTCGACAGCGCATCTGTAATCGCAGATGTGTTGACGTTGGTAAAAGCGCCTTCAATGTCTAGGAATACCACCATTGTGGTAAAGGAAATGTTCAATAGAACGTAACAGTTTTTGCAAAGCTGTTTCTACAGACTTGCCTTTAGAATACGCGTGCTGATCTATAGACAGGAGTCTTTTGTCAATGAGTGTGCGTATGTAGATATCGATCAGTCTTTCCAGTGCCTTTAACAGGAGTGATGAAAGACTGATTGGTCTGAGACCTTTGGACTAAGTTACTAAGTTAAGTGAGTTATTCTTCGCTTTTTCAGGCAGCTCGGCATTATTGGATTGGTTGCGAGGATTTTGCTTAGCCTTGACGCCTCAGAAGATTTTTCTATTTTATCACAGAAGAGTCTCCAAGATGAGTGCTTGGCTGTCCTTAATTATCTTTTATAAAGTTTGAGAGATGCTTTGTAAGCATCCCAGTCAGCTTCTAATCTAGTAGCCTTGGCTACGTTGAATAGCTTCCTGCAGCTGTTCCTGAAATGCCCTAACTCCGAGGTCAACCAATGTGGTATCTTCTTGCCTTTTGGACAAATGAGAGGGCAGGAGGCAGAAAGTGCCTTATTAAAAGCACAGATGAGTAACTTGAACTTGTTGTCAAGTTCATTAGTGCTAAGATCAGAGTTTACGTTTAAATAGTGTTTGAAAGTTACTCGCTATTTGAGCCAGTCAGTCTTTCTATGATTTCTGTAAGGTGATTGGCGAGGGGGTTTGTCATCTAAACTGACAAATTGAATTGTATGTGACGGTGATCGGAGAAAGAATGTTCAGCCGATACCTTCCAGTCTAGAATTAATTGGTTGAGAGAGTCGGTGACAAGAGTAATATCTAACACTTCTTGTCGACTCCTGGCTACGAAGGTTGGTTCATTACCAGTATTGACTACAGTTAGCTAACCTAACTTAAAATATAATCATAAAGTAACTAACCCCTGTCGTTGATGTCGGAGCTGCCTCATACTGAGTGATGGGCATTTGCAACGCAGCCGATAATGAGACTGGTGTTACGCCTTCTTTCCTCTGCGATTAATCTCTCCATCACCAGGTCGTGGGCGAGATAAGCCGATGCCAACTAATAGGTTCCTTGGTGAGTCTCCAATTGTGCGGCAGTGACATCTCGATTGCTGATCGAAGTAAAAATACATTTAGATTATGTATACGTATAGGAAAGAGTGTAAGTTCTAAATGACTTTGGATTTCCCATTTTCAGCCACAAGCATTATTAGTTAGCATTAAACTTACAATACAAAATGCATAAACTTTTATATTAAATACCAACAACTTTTTAAAACAAGCTTCGAAGTTTTAAATTATATTTTTTTATATATGTAAATTATGTGTGAAAATAAAATGTTATCTAGAAATATAATAATAACTCTACAAATTATTTTAAAACTTATGACATAAATTATTACTGCTTGTTTTTCTGTCCACAGGATATGACATGTGGTGGTGTTGTGACATTTTGGATATTATTACAATTTTCGGTTATTTTATTATTTGTTAATGTAATAAATGGCGGTCGTCCAGATGAATTACACATTGGCGGAATTTTTCCGATAGCTGGCAAGGGAGGATGGCAGGGTGGACAGGCATGTATGCCAGCGGCAAGGCTGGCATTGGATGATGTTAACAAAGAGAAGAATTTATTGCCGGGTTTCAAGTTAATCCTCCACAGCAATGATAGTGAGGTAAGTGTAACCAAAAACAAATACTCATACTCATATACAAATATTCATAAATATTCTATTAGTTCAACAGGAGGACAAAAGTGTTACATAACTTTTTTCAAACACTTTAATATTACAGCGAGCGAGTAGAAGAAATGTTTAATTTATCCAAAATGCTTTCAGATTCTGATGCGCCTAGGTGGTTGAACGGCAATTTAAAAGAATTTAATCCGTTGAAGGATTAAAAAGTAAATTTTATGTTCACAGTGAGTAGTGCTGTGGCAAAAGAGTGGTGCACCAATGCGCGCAATGCACTGTTCCGCTCTTAATCCAACACAATAGGTTTCTGCCTTCGGGTGGATAATCAATAAACGATGGTATGGTAGCTCACCGAGGATTTAAGGAATGTGGTGGGAGGTTTATGTCGATGTTTTATATACTCTTGTACACTATGTACATATGTACTTACGAAGGGATATTGTAGATATTTTTGCCGTTTCCTTATTCCGGATGTGGGTTAAATGGAAGCAAATTTAATTTAATTGGGCGTACACAAAATGCGGTTGGAATGGAAGTTGCGTCGGATGCTTTCACATTGTGCTTTGCACCAACAAGAAAGTCGACTTTTCGATTTTCGTATGGAAGTGAATAGCGATTTTTTGTTTTCTTAATCAATGGAAAAATACTTAATAACATCTTTGCCATTAAGATTAGGACTAAATTATTAATGACAATGATGCATGCGTATCAGTGGAATTTACAGAATTGACTTCGAATTTGGATTAACCAAATCAAAAATAGAAATATCTAACTGACATAGATCTTGCTATCCTGATCTATTTTAAATACCTTTCAAATATAATATAAGATACCCCTTATATAGATCCAGTCTTATGGTAGAAATTGTAATTTTTCCAGAAGTAGGATTAGCATATTTACTGGTATCACTTATTTAGTAGAGAAACTGTTTTATATGGAAAGTATGGAAACATCTCTTAGAAAAAACTATTTAACTTATTTTGTATGTTTGAAAGGACATATAATGGAAAATACTCTACCAATATAAAGAAGGAGTTTTTTAGTTGGGAGGCCATATTTTTCTAATTGAGTTTCTTGGTCATCCGTTTTGTTCTCACTCATACTTGCTTTTTAATTCTGGCAAAATATTAAATTGTGGCGGATTTTGCCCATCGCCCCATACTTCTGTGAAAATTTATAAACATAAGATTTAAAAATAAAAATAAAAATAAAAATATGAAAGAAAAAAACCAGGGAGCACTCTGACCATTGTATCCGACTTATTTCAAGATATTACGGTGCTTGTTTTTGTTAAATACCAAGGCTAGGTTAGGGCTATGTTAAAGTGGCTGTCAGTGAAACCAGCTTACACCAGTAATGGTCCATTGTGATACCACACGGATCAGGAAAAATTCCCTCCGCCTACTCGTTGAACCATTTTGAGCTTTGTATGAAGCGTAGAAGACTACCAATGCCAATGTCGGTAAGATCATTAGTGTCGTTGTAGAAGAACTCCTCACCCATGCAGCTTCTGCAGAAGTCATTCTAAAAAGACTCCAAGTCTTGCTGCATGCCTGCCTATGAGACAGTGAGCATTGATGACACCGAAAAAATCACCGATGTGCGATCTTTTTTGGGAGATCAAGCACTTGGAGCGTTTCGGGTCCAGCTTGGGCCAGATCTGTGGCTATGCAATTTGTACCGTTTGACCACCTACGGTTAATTTTTTTTAATTAGCATCCCGATTTAACATGAGTTTCTATGTAGCTACCCATATTCAGGTAGGATGGGTAGTGTATTTCCTTGTTTGGCGAGTTCGACAGCCATACATTTATCCAGAATGTTTCTGTGCCCCGGCACCCAATACTGGTGGATATTGAACTGCTCTGTCATCTCCTTCAGAGATGATCGTCAGTTAAGGTCTAGATATGAGTTTGTAGAGAATGATTCCAGGGATTTCAGTGCAGCTTGGTTATCCGGGAATATACTGATATCCTTAGCAGCTATGACATTTTTCTTCAGCCAAAATAAGGCTTAACTGATCGCCATATTTTAAGCCGGGGATTTGGAAGACGGAAAGAGAGGCGAAGATTTAGTTTTTTTTTCTTCAGAAAATACCTCCGCCGACTCCGTCATCAGTTATTGACCCGTCAGTGTAAGAATGATGTTGAGGGGACGGTGAACCGGAAGTTTTTGTTGAAATTGTGTTGCAGAGTTGTCTGGGATCCTGATCTCATTTCTAGTTCACCGGGAGATAGCGTTTAGGCGAATAACCGCGCTAGCAGCTTGCTTGCAGCCTGCTGAAAAAATCGAGTAGTGTAAAGTCGAACAGAATGTCTCGTGCCGTGGAGGGGGTTGTACGAAGTGCTCCGCTCATACATAGACTAACTGATCTTTGGACTTTGCTTAATTTGTCTAGATTTACTTTCTTATTTAAGGCGGTCAACCATAGAGTAAAACCGTATAGATGAGTAGGTCTTATTACCGCTGTATATAGCTAAAGAGTTATATGGGCTTGAAGACCCCATCTGCTACCAATGGCTTTTTTGCATCAGAAGAGTGCCACTGTGGCTTTACGAAATCTTTCTTGAATGTTTAAATTCCAGGTTAACTATCTGTCCAGAATAAGACCCAAATACCTGGCTTTATCAGAGAATGTTAAGCTTATACCTTTTTTAGAAGGAGGGTTAATATTTCCTGGTGAATAGGACCAGCTCAGTTTTGTAAGGATTTTCCTCTAAACCACAGCGATCTGCCTAGCAAGTTAGCTTGTTGAGAGCATTTTGCAGGAGTTCATTTAAGGTATTCGGGTACTTTCCTGAGACGATAGTAACGTCATAAGCATAAGCGATTACTCTGCACCTTAGGCATAACAGCAGCTCATTCGCCGCTAAGTTCCATAGATGGAGGACAGGACGCGACCTTGTGGGGTTCCTTCTGGCAGACGACACGCCCAGTTTTGATACTTGTGAGCAGAAGTTTAATAAATTCGCCAAGCGAGTCTTCCACCCCCAAGAATTGAGTGAAATACCAAACAGTTGTACAGGTGCACATCTCATATATAAAACTCGATGTGTGTATGTTTCGTATGGACTCCAAAACGGCTGCACCGATTTTGATGAAATTTTCAGGCAATCTTCAGATTAGCCCAGCGGTTAATCCTGTGAAAGCTTAGTAGCGATCAGATCAACAGGTGGCGCTGGGGTCGCCTTTTTCTTATTTATGTACCAATGTGGCTCAAATTCACACTATATGATATATAAATCAAAATAAAGTCTTCGGCAATATTTGGAAAATGTAGGTTACGTCTTCTTTTTCTTGCTATCTTGCTTCAGCTTCGTAATGTTTGTCTTTTTACGACCGTTCATTTTTGCGCTTTACCAGAGTTGGCGCACCGAAAAATTTGTACGTTTTTACTTCAAACAAAAAAACAAAAAACATTGTCTATCCGCTGGCGTTAAGATGAATTATTAAAATTAATAATTTCCCATTTGTCTTAAATATATGTGTTTTTTCTTCATGGGCGTCCAATGAGGTCGATAGGTGGGTCACGGACCACGGGCAACACCGGTTACTTCAGCTAGTTATGGTATAAAACCACTACACAAAGTTTTGGCGCGATCGATTGAAT
Source organism: Nephrocerus scutellatus (assembly GCA_947095585.1). Taxonomy (NCBI): domain Eukaryota; kingdom Metazoa; phylum Arthropoda; class Insecta; order Diptera; family Pipunculidae; genus Nephrocerus; species Nephrocerus scutellatus. Next base: position 80,334,852 of record OX352764.1, on the reverse strand, counting down.
AGTTTGGCAGTCTGAACATACGTACATACATACATACATACATACATACATACCCACACAGTTTCACTTATATAAGATAGATTATATTTTCCTTTAAAATCTAAATGTGGGATTTCGTTTATCTTCTACCACATGTACGTAATTGTATTAAGTAACGCATAGTGGAAGACAGCAAGTTTTTATCCATATCACCAAAAAAAATCCTAAAAGTCGTTACACTACGTAAAAACGTCTCGTGTTTGTCTTTCAACTTAAAAACTCCAATTATCTGTGAGCCATATAACAGAAAAAAAAAGAAAAATGTAAAAAACTGCTGCCATCAGTAGCATGTAAATATATGTAGTTACAAAAAGTAGGCCAAGTCAAAAAATGTAAGTAGGGCCGTTTACATTTACATCAATCGAATGGTATATTGACATATAAAAGGAGGCATAAATTGAAAGAACGAAAATACGACGAATGAACAGACTAACAGATAAATAGACTGCTGCCCTTATTTTTAAACGAGGATAAGGCGAAATTCTCGAATTTATCCCCATTTTCGCATTACAAAAAACAATCCTTATTTTTATACCTCGTTATCGATGGTTAAAACAATGGCTAAAGATATTTTCGATAACCGTGGATTAATCCATGGCTTTGTCTTCATTTAAAAATTTGGGCCTTAGAGTCGAAGGGATGGATATACACATTTTTTCATTTGTGTTCGTAAACGTGGTGTATATGAATAATATCTCTATTGTACTGATTGCTGTTAAATTTATCAAGGTTATTTTTTCAATTACTAGCGAGTACTAATTTAAAGTAATTAAAGTAAACTTGGTTCAGCTCATAAGAAAAGGAGAGGGTAGAATTGTAATCAATTTGCAAAATAAATAGTTATTCCAATTTTTTTTATTATTTGCGCACGCTAAAAGGAGTTCGCGCACCTACAATGCTCGGTTATACGCTTGGCACAGCGTGGGCGTTAAAGAAAAGGTGGAGAAAAGAGGAGATGTCTATGAGCTTGTGTTTTAAATGCCTATACATCATAGTGATGTGTGGAACTTGGCAAAACATTTCACATACGTTTTGTACGGCTGAAGAACGAATCCCTGAACTTAACCAAACATAGGCTTGAGTATAAACTGATGAGCATTCATGGCGCCACGAGCATTACGGTTGAATTCCAGGAGAGGTGGCATGAAACTAGCTATTTCTCTTGAGCACCGCTGGTGGAAGAAGCGATAAAACAGTGACAAGCAGGAAACGTTCTTGCGGTGTTCAAGCGAATCTATTGATTTCGCAATTTTTTCGTGTTTAACGCACGGTTTGTATTCTATCTATCTGATGCAAGGTAGTTTTAGGCGCACCAGACCAGATATGATAATTGTACTGAAGTTTAGTGCGAATAAAAGCATTGTATAAAGTGTGCGCCGTGGCTCAGTGGAAGTGCACATGGCTGCTGAGCAGGAGGTCCACGTTCGAATCCCAGCAACACAAAAGTATTTTTCACAATGTCCCACCTCTCGCGAATTGGTGACAAACGTTCCGAGAGTGTAATACCTTGTCACGAAAAGCTTCTCAATTCGCCGTTCCGATCGCAATTACTTAATTCGTAGGTCGCTTCAGCCATTTGTGTCCAAAAATTAACATGTGCAGCACAAATGATCGCGAGAAGTTAGGCCTTGGACCGCAAGGGTCTGTCGCGCCGAATATTATTATTATTATTGTATAGTAGCCAGATCAGAGGGAGTGATATATTTCTTGCACCGGGTTAGAAAACCTAAACATTTCGCAGCTTTTTTGGCGTCGGTAAATACGTGGTCATTCCAACGAAGCTTGTCGTTAACGCGCATACCGAGAATTGCGAGATTTTCAGTTTCCTCTATGAAAGTACCATTCATGAATAATGGCATGGAATTTGGGATTCGCTTAGACGACAGGAGACAGCATTGGATTTTGGAAGCGTTAAATTCTATACGATTGTTTTCTCCCCATTTTATTATGCTGTCTAGGTCAGAATTTAACGTACTTAATATACGTAGTTGTTTGAGTTCCACATGGGACGTGGAGGGACGTTCCTTAAACTTATATGAGAAGCTAAGAGTGCTGTCGTCACTCGTCAGCGAAAGAGTGAATTGGATAAGAAGTATCATTAATAAAAATTACGCTTTCTCATGGATAAAAAAGAGCCCTGGCGAAAGCCAGCATTTGTGTTATGTACTTCAGACTTGAAACCATTCAATATAACTTGAATTGAGTTGTCTTAAAGTTAGCTTCTAATCCAATGAAGCTGTTTTTCATCGTCTCCATAAGCATGCATTTTGGACGGAAGAGGTTGATGCCAAACTCTGTCGAATGCCTATCGAGTGCAACAGGTTTTCTTTCACCAAATTGATGCAAGGATCGGTTCCACTGTTCGGTGAGATATACCATGAAATCCGTACTGCTGGTCACTAAGGATTTCGTTGGTTTCAAGATATTTCATCAGCTGAGAATGTATCAGCGTTTCCATAAGCTTGGAAAGAATGGATGTAAGTGCGATGGGTCGGTACGAAGAAGAAGACGACGGCTCGCCTTTTTTGGGTATGTTCTGGACAAAGGCTGTTTTCCAGCTTCTCGGGAACTGTCCATAAGAATAGGATAGATAGAAAAGCTTACGCAATGGTAATGCCATCTTGGAAGAACACCTCTTCAGAACTAATGGGGATATACCATCTGGCCCAGCTGATTTATGAGTGTTGAGATTGTTTATAACTCTAGCAACTGCACGAGTACGATTGAAGATCTGTCCCAGAGAGTGTTCAATACTCGTAGTTGCAGGCGGCATCAATGCACAATCTGGAAGCATGAAGCTAGCTGCGAAATGCGCAGCAAACAAATTGGTCTTGTCTATAGAGCTGACAACTGGAATATCATTATAAGTGAGCGTTGTAATTGACGACGAGGCTATATTTTTGTTGGTCTTTTGTTTGTCTTTTCACGAATGACCAGCAATTTTTACTGCCTTTGGGACATTGTAGTATTTTTTGCCTCAATTATTGGTCGTAGGACTAGCCGATGTAGTGCCGTATGAACGATTTATTTTTTAAAAAAAAGTTCAGAGCGCGAAGCCCAGTAGTATTTCACATTAAATTGAAAATAATTTTCAAATTTGAGGAGGCTTCATAATTTTTAGTAACTTTCATTTGTATTAATTCTCGAGTACCTACACAATTTTTTTTCTGGAGCATATGTACCTGCTATTAAATGGAAGAAAATAATAATTTTAATGAATAAAGGTAAAAATTACAAAACATTTCCAAAATACCTAAATAATGTGTTGATACTTATAATAGGACATTTATCGATCAAAAGCTTTTTGAACGGTCAACATATTTATACAAAATATGAAGACTTGCATGTGTACGACCGTTTATGGATATTATATCATATGGTGTGACGAGCGTCATCACGAAGTGCTCTGTATTTTGATTTTTCAAATGAAATTAATTTGCTTTAATTCCTTTTTGTTTGTTTGAAATCAACATTCACAATAATTAAATTTCCCTGACAAAATGTTGCAATTTGTAAAAATTAAATTGAAATTAAACACAAAACAATAGCAATAATAATTACACAGAAGTCTCAGCAGCAATAAGCATCATTAATGTCGCAGAAGGAACTCTTGTGAAATTGTCTGTGAGCGGTGAGCGGATGCGGTTAAATTCCAAAATACGATGACACTCTGCAGTAAAACCTAAAGCTATAAAGTTTTATTTTGCAGGAAATCTATTCAAGTTTTATAGAGACGTTTTTGCTGTTGCTAAATTGCGTATAATGTTTTGCGTTTGATAGACTCGAAGGACTTTTTTGAATGAGCAAGCACAGTGAATATATCTGCGGGCAATGTCACTATTTAACAGTAAAATTTGGTTTATTTTCTAAATTTGGAATTTCGAAACTTCTGTTTATAATAATATGTGTATGTCATTGCTATTGATAGATTTTTTTCAACTGCAGAAGGAATATTTTATTAAAAAGAATACACTTGGTCGCATGTTGTCAATAATTAACATACGAGTACATTCGCTAAGGCATTATTATTATTATTATTATTATATTAGGTGGGGCCGAACAGCCCTGAGCACTGCGACCTTTAGGTCTATTGTGCGTCCCTGACGTTTTACCACATTATGTGGTTGTTCAGTTCCTTCGTGAATGCCACCACGTCTGACAATGCGATTGGTCTGGCATTCGGCCATGGAACTGTATAGGCCTTGAGATGTTTCATTCTTTTCTGGGTGAGGGCTACGCATACGAAGAGTATATGCTCTGACGTTTCCTTTGCCTCGTTACAGAATCGGCAGCGGTCCGATTGGGATTTGCCTATTTTCAAAAGGTGGTCTCGGAATGGGCCATGTCCTGTCATATACCAGATTAGTGTTCTTAGTGTATGGCGGTCCAGTTTGATGGCCCTGTCCATATGCCTAATGTTGTAGTTTAGAAGCTTCTTGGCTTGTCTCATCCCAGGCGAAGAATTCCATTCTGCTTCGATAGTAGCATTTTCCCACTCTTTAATTTTACTGTTGATATGGCATTTGGAATAGGCAATGCTGGGTTCTGGGCCAGTGAAAATTCCTTCTGCGCCTTCTCTTGCGCATAGGTCTGCTGCCTCGTTTCCTGATATGCCTGAGTGTCCGGGAGACCACATAAGTGTGATTTTGTTGTTTTTGGCCAGTTCTTCTAAGTGGCGGAAACAGCTCCACGTTGTTTTAGAGTAAAAGACTGGACCTTTTAATGCTAGCAATGCTGCTTGACTGTCTGAGATCACATAGATCTCGGTTCTTCTGTACTTTCTTTTAGTACATTCCAGTACGCAGGCTTCTATTGCTATAGTTTCTGCCTGGAATACTGTTGGAGATCTTCCTAGGGGTATTCGTAGGGTTATTCTGGGTCCGAATACTCCTGCTCCGGTTCCTGTGTTTGTTTTTGATCCGTCTGTGTACCAGATGGATGCATGGTTTGGAATGGTACTTATGATATTTTCAACTTGATTCCGATCGGGTATTTTAATTGAAAAATTCCTGTTGAAATTAGTAGTTTTTATCATTAGGTCTGATGGTTGGACAGTTACATATTCCAAGTCTATTTTGGTTATGATGCTGGTGTGTCCTAGTTTGTTTGTCTTTATTTGTTTAATTATTTCTTGTTTTGTGGCTCTTGCTACAGCCTCGCTTTTGATGTGTATGTGCAGGGGAGGAAGTCCTAGAAGTTTTTCCAGCGCTGCCGTTGGGCAGCTCTTAGCTGCACCCGTTGCACTTAGACATATTAGTCTTTGAATTTTGTTCAGTTTTGAGCGTGTCGTTGATTGCTCTGTTTTTGGCCACCAAACCAGGGCCGCGTATGTGATCCTGGGTCTGATTATGCTTTGGTATAGCCAGAGAGTAATTTGCGGGTTTATTCCCCACGTTTTGCCAAACATACGCTGACAGGCAAAGTAAGCTTTATTAGCTTTGTTTGTGATATATGATATGTGGGGGTTCCATGTTAGTTTTTTGTCAAACAGTAACCCTAAATATTTAGCTTCTGGCATTAATTGAATGGTTTTGCCTTGGAATTGTATTGCTGGTAGCGTTATTTTTTGTCTTTTGGTGAATAGGGTGCAAACTATCTTGTCAGGATTGACGCTTAGTCCAACCTCTTTACACCAGTCTTTGACTTGTTTGAGAGCAACCTGCATGCGATCTGTTATCGTGCTCTCGAATTTGCCGCGAACTACTAGGACTAGGTCATCTGCATAGCTAATATTAGTTAGGCCGTTGTTTTCTAGCCTAGCGAGCAGCTGATCCATCACTAATAGCCACAGAAGGGGCGATAGGACACCACCTTGTGGGCAGCCTCTGGTTGCCGCTATTGTGATGCTTTCCTCGCCGAATGAGGCTTGAATCTTCCTGCTTCTTAGCATGCTCATGACCCATCCTATGGTAGAGGAGTCGATGCCCCTTGATCTGGATTGTGTTTGAATTACTTCGAAGCTTGTGTTGTCAAAAGCGCCTTGTATGTCGATGAAGGCGCATAATACCATATCTTTGCTTCGAAGTGTGTCTTCGATTTCCGTTGTCAGCTCATGTAGTGCTGTTTCCGTCGATTTACCAGTCTGGTATGCGTGTTGGCTGGTATTCAAGGGAGTTCGTTGGAGAGCATTCGATCTTACGTAATGGCCTATTATTTTCTCCATAGACTTTAGGATGAAGGATGTAAGACTGATAGGTCTATACGACCTAGTATCCTCGGGGGATTTCTTTCCTCCTTTTGGTAAGAATAGAACTCGCACATCTCTCCAGCACCTTGGAACGTATTCTAGGCTGTGACTGGCTCTGTAGAGTTTTACGAGTACTGGTTCTATTAATTTAATGCCTTTCTGCAGGAGGATTGGATACAGCCCGTCTCCACCTGGAGACTTGTATGGACCAAAAGAGTTTATCGCCCAGCGGATGCTTTCTGGTGGGAAGATGCTGGCTGAGCGTCTGTAGGCTTCAGTTGAGATAAGGTGTGGGTGCATGTTTATATCCTCGTATACTTCTTGATTATCCAGTATGATGCACTTGGGAAAGTGACTCTTAACCAGACACTCAAGGGTTTCTTGTCTAGAGGATGTCAGTTCCCCGTTTGGTTTTTTCACCGAACCAAGTGGATTATTGTGGTCAAGTGAGAGGGCTTTGTGTAGTCGACAAGCTGTTGGCAGTGTGTCGATACTTTCGCAAAACTCTCTCCAGCTTTTTCTTTTGCTGTCCCTTAAAGCCACGTTGTATCTGGTTAGGGCAATTTTATAGGCCGTCCAGGTGTGTGTACGCTTGGCTTTGTTAAAGAGTTTACGAACTTCTCTTCGTTTAGCCTCGAGGTCATGATTCCACCATGGAACGTCCCTGGTGCACCTGATGCGAATTATAGGTGAACTTGCGTGGTAGGCGTTTATGATTGCCTCGGTAAGGTCGTTTGCTGAGTTGTCAAGTTCAGCGATGGAGTTAATTGGGGTACATATACCAGTTAAGTTACATTTGAGTTGGTCTGAGTAGACTTGCCAATTAGTATGTTTAGGGGTTCTTATAAGGGATTGAGCCCTGTTAGGAGTTTCAATATTGAATCTAATATACATGTGGTCGGAAAATGATGCCTCTTTCATTACGTGCCATTTATGGATCGTGCTGGCCGTCCTTGTATCGGATAGGGTAAGGTCCAGTACTTCGCTCCGTATGGCGTTTATGAAGGTTGCATCGTTCCCCACGTTGTTTATCATAATATTTTTAGATGAACAATAGTTAAGGAGTTGCTCACCTCTGATGTTAGTGTTGGTACTTCCCCAGACTACGTGGTGTGCGTTTGCATCGCATCCGATTATATATTTTTGGCCTTGAGCTGTACAGAAGTTGATGAAGCTCTGTGTTGTCTCTGGAGGGGGATCTTCGTCCTCGCCTGGGAAGTAGGCAGCTGCAAAGTTTGTGGTGCTCTTGCTTCCCTGTGGCGAGAGCGTCTCTACGGAGATCGCGACTAGGTCTCTGAAAATAAATTGGTTTATGGAGTAAATGTTGAGGGAGTGACGGCACAGAATTGCTGACCTTGGTCTCCCATTTTCTTTGTCATAAATCAACTTACCTAGTTTACTTGGGAATCCCAGAATTTTTTCGTTTTTGGTCCAGGGCTCTTGTATAAGAGCAATGTCCCAGTTTTTGATTGCGAAGAGGTGGCAGAGATTGGCAGTAGCTGCCTTTGACCTATGCAAGTTTATTTGCACACATCTCATCGCTTTGTTTTGTTGTTGGGCTATTTGGATCAGCTTGTATACCCTGACTTGTTATAGATGTGGGAGGCTTTTTTAACCTGTCCGCCGATAAGCCGTGCTTCTTTGAGGCCTTTATATCGACCTTGTGTCCCAAGTGACCAGGTTTCCGTGTTCGGTCAATGGGTTTGGCTTTAGTGTTGGCCGTGGTGGGATGTGTTGGTCTCTTTGTCAGACCTTGTTGCCCTGGTTTTGATGGCGCTTCTGTGGTTTTGGCTTTGGTTTCCTTGTCCGTTTCTTTAGCCTTCTTTGGTCTGAAGTAAACGAACCCGAAAAGCCAGTTTACTTTATAATTGGAGCCCTTTAGGTTCTCCGTTATTTTTTGTGACGCCGAAATGGTCAACTGCAGGTAGTCATTCTCTCTGTCTTTTCTTGACAGGATTTTCCATTCTGCGTTGCGCAGCTCCTTATTTTGAACTATCAGGCGCCTGCTGATTTTCTCGTTCGTCTCATTCCTGCAGTGCGGAAGATAGACGTAGAAAATCTGGTTGCGAGGGATTTCGTCCTCTCGGATTATTTTCAAACTGGCATCTGGCCATGGTTTCAGGGTTGGTACCGTATTGGTAAGCCATGCTGCCGTTTCGTCATCTGCACAGTTCACGGATAGCCAACCACTTTTGGCTTTGCAGCCCAGGAAGTTAGGGCTAATGCCATCGGTGGGAAGCTCCGCTACTGCGTCCATGATGTTGTCTTGGATCGTTGACATTTGCGCCGCGTTCAGTTTAACATCAGGAAAGCCTTGGTCAGAGATTGCCAACCTGATGGCCTTCGTGACGTCACTGTAGCGTAACGTTGCGTTCGATCCGCCCGCTACCTCCGCCTCGCCTGAACCAGTATTTCCCGACCTTATGGGGTTTTCGACTGGTTTGAGGGGGTGAGTTTGTCTATCTCTTTTTGGCGGGTTCTTTGGACTAGAGTCGTTCGATCGGCTCCGCTTAATGGTGGATGTGACCTTCCTATCTTTTATTTTTGTTTGGCACTGGGCTAGTGCCTCGTCATGGGAAAGTCCTGTCTGTTTAAGGAAGTTCAGACGTTTCCTTGCAGCTCCACTTAGATGTGGTTTTTTCTTCCTTCTGTCTTCGAGGTCTAAGCTTGTTAGCCCATCCCTTATGTCAGAGGTGGTAGAAGTGGACGCATTGTCCGAGCATTTTGGCACAATGGAGCCTTGTGCTGGGACGTAGTCCTCGGTTAGGGTTATAGACGAGTCTGTGCTGTCGTCTGATTGTAAGAAATTAATCTCGGAAGTAGGACTTTGACGGTCCTTGGCTTCCGAGAATGGTGCGTTCGGAGGAGCACCGCCCTCAGGGGTTATATTTTCGAAACTATCCATAGATTTTGTAGTATGAGGAAGGGAAAGGTCCGCCACTGCAGAGCCTCTTGCCGTGGTAAGGCTGTCTTGATGACTTGAAACCGGAGGGCGCCAGGTATCCGGAGTTCCGTGCTAGCGACCAAAATTCTCATGGCCATTCATCCCTCAGCGCACGTGTCTCACCTTGGATTGAGGATTATTTATCGAGGTTCTCTCCTCTAGATCCATTGAATTTAGCAAGACAGGATCACCTCGTGTAGGTGGGTAGATTGTACCCTTCAACGGTCTTGCAGCGAGAGAGGCTATGTGTTGCGCGTTTTCGTTGCCTGATCCAAGGAGGAGGATTCCGAGGAGCCCAGCCTTCCCTGGATTTCTCGATCCCCTATCCTATCCTCAAGAGTATATGCTCAGTGCTTTACATGAAGAAGTACATTTTGAAATTTCCTATGGGAAATGTTTAAGCTTTTGGCACGTGGTATTCATCATATATGTGTACCAGTGAATAAATCAAATATAAATGCATATTAAAAATGCATACATAGTTAAGTCTATCCGTTTATTGTTTAAAGTTTTGTTTCCCCCTATACCTACATATGTTGGTTTTTTTATATAATGTATATGAAATGTACATTATTGTCCTTTCTCGATAGCGAAGTACAGGGTGTCCGCCGGGAAGGTATACTACTTTGTTTTGCCGCCATTTTGGTAGATATTAGTTTTGACAGTTCATATATGGCAGTCGTGAAGTAGACACGTGGCAAATTTATTATGGAAAAATATTCGATAAACCAACGTGTTTTAATCCTTAAAACATTTTATCAAAATCAATCATCGATTACTGTGACGATGAGAAAGTTACGTGAAATTTTTAGGAGAAATAACGTGCCAACAAAACGCACTATTTATCGTGTAGTGAATGATTTCGAAGAAAGAGGGTCTGTAGGTGATAGGCCCAAGCATGGGCCACAACGTACTGCAAGATCGGCTGAAAACATTACTGGTGCTCAAGAAAGTGTTCAAAACAATCCATCAACCTCAATTCGACGCCGTGCTCAGGAGCTTGGTCTTCAAAGAACAAATTTGGCCACAATTTTGCACAAGGATTTGCATTTGTTTCCATTTAAGATTCAGTTGACACAAGAGCTTCTTCCAAAAGACCATTTACGCCGCCGTACATATGCCAATGGGATGTTACAGCTCGCCCATGACAACCCCGATTTTCATGAAAAAATCATAATGAGTGACGAGGCACATTTTCATTTGAATGGATATGTGAATAAACAGAATAGTCGGTTGTGGGCAATGGAAAACCCTCAAATTATTCATACCTTTACATCCATTAAAAGTAACAGTCTGGTGTGCAATTTGGTCAGGAGGAATCATTGGACCTTAATTCTTTGAAAATGAAAACGGCGTAACGGTAACTGTGAATGGGGAGCGATTTCGTGTTATGATGGAAAACTTTTTGACGCCACAACTGCATGCTTTGGGCTTAATTAACATGTGGTATCAACAAGACGGTGCCACATCGCATACAGCCAGGATTACAATGGAATTACTGCGAGACCTCTTTCCACAACAAGTTATTTCAAGAAATGGTGATGTTGATTGGCCTCCACGGTTGCCTGATTTGACTGCTCCGGACTTCTTTTTGTGGGGATATCTGAAAAGCAAGGCTTATGCAAACAAACCAGAAACGCTTGAGCAAGTCAAACAAAATATTCGTGATGAAATTAATGAAATACCGCGTGAAATGTGTGAGAATGTAATGAAAAATGTGCTAAAAAGGGCTCGCATTTGTGAGGCTAACAGAGGCGGACATTTATCTGATATTGTATTCCATACATAATTGCCGACATTAAATAAAACATTTATCAATATAAGATCTATTCTCTTTCATTAAATCAAAAATTATAAACAAACAAAGTAGTATACTTTCCCGGCGGACACCCTGTACTTGTAAATTAAAGCGTTTTTTTGATTAACGTTGGTGCCACGAATGAATCTTGGAATTGCTGGGAGATTTCTGTATATTATGAAAAATGCTGTTCAATGACCGGATAAATAAACAACGTTCAACTCAAAAAGTTTAGTAAAATATACTCTGGAGTATAGTTGGGACCTTTATCTAGAACATATTGTTTTTAGAGCCATCTAGTAGTAAGACCTACTCTTCTATACGGTGTGACTGTATGGTGGACTGCCTTAAATAAGAAAGTAAACCTTGACAAATTAATGAAAGTCCAAAGATCAGCTAGTCTATGTATGAGCGGAGCACTTCGTACAACCCCCTCCGCCGCATTGGACATTCTGTTCGACCTTACACCACTCGCCATTTACAGCAGGCAAGTAGCTGCTATTCCGGCTATTCGCCTTAATGCTATCGCCCAGTGGACTAGAAATGAAATCGGTCACTCCTCTATCCTGAATTTAGTCAGGATCCCAGACAACATAGACTACACCATTCCGCAACTCCATTTAAAAAAAAACTACCAGGTCACCTTTCCCTCTAGATCATTCTGGGACGAGGACGCTTACCTGGAAGATGAACACATTCATTTTCACACAGACGTGTCAACAACTGATGACGGATTCGGCGGAGGTGTTTTCTTGTTAAAGCGGGATGCTTATGTAAAAACTAACTATAGGTGGTCAAACGGTACAACTTGCATAGAGACAAAGCAGATCTGGCCCAAGCTGGATCCGAAACGCTCCAAGTGTTTGATCTCTAAAAAAACATCGCACATCGGTGCTATTGTAGGTGTAATCACTGGACACTGTCTCATAGGCAGGCATGCAGCAAGACTTGGAGTCTTCTCTAATGACTTCTGCAGAAGCTGCAGAACCTGCGTCCATCTTCTCTGTACTTGTCCTGCCCTCTTCTTAAAGCGTAAGTTCCATATGGGAGTTTTCTTCTACAACGACACTAATGATCTCATCAACATGGTGTGGTATCACAATGGACTATAAGTGGTCTCAGTGTGTCGGTTTCACCACCCTAACCTAACCTACAACCATCTAATTTCTGTGCAAATATGATACAAATGAAATATGGCAGGTAAAATTTTTTAAATTCTCTATATTAACTTCACTTGCCCGTCGGTCGTCGTGGAATCTTGCGATCAATTTTTAACCCACTTCCCAAGGCCCGAAATTTTGAAATTTTGCACACATGTGTATTTCCGGAGACAACACTTTCTATTAAAATTTGAGGCCCCTCGGGCACCGGGGTCCCGATTTTCTTCATGTTTATATACGTATGTATACTGAAAAACACTTTTTGTAAAATTTTTGGAGACCCCGGGCCCCAATTTTTTTTTTTAAAATTAACCCGATTTTTTTTAAATTTTATATACGTGTGTATCTCCGATAAACCGACATAATATATATACTAATAAACATACATAAAGAAATAAAGAAATATGTACATATACCGACATTATAGGCTCGATATATATTAAAATTCATATTTTCATTTTCAGTACCAATAAAATTCTTAGCAATTTCAGACAAATAAATAATGACAACGTTAATTTTGTGTAACCCAGCTCGTCCAACGCTATTTAACTTTTGTTCTTTTATAAGTAAAACGAGGTTTCACTTCTCTTTTGGTTTTTGAGAACTCTACTCCACAGTAGTACCCACGCTTTGTAGTCGGCAGTCATGCTTACCACCTCTGTTCCTTCTGAACAAATCACTTCGGTTCTTCACGAACCATTTTCTGTAGTAGTCACTGTACTGACGTCGCAGTTTATTAAGTGCTAGGCGTTCACTAGCAGTATTTAGTGTCCAATAGGACAACGACCAATTCACTGAACTGACGTTGCAGCTTATGAAGCGCTCTAGGCGTTCTGTAGCAGTATTTAGTGTCTAACAGGACAAAGTGTTCTTAGGAACCACGACTCTCGACCTCTTAAGTATATATTTATATTTAGCATGAACAATTGTGTAGATGCAAAAGAACTAAATTAGGTCAATCAATGGAAAAATGTTACTCCCTCATCAGCTTTGTAACTTCGGTGGATCCATTTCAAGATTAGAAATCCATTGTACTTTTTTTGAGCACAACTAGCAACAGTCGAACGCGTCATGAGTTTTTTTATTCTATGTTTTGCGGTCGCATTTATTTTGGAATAAAAACCGACCGCATGGATGGACTGTCACACCAATATCATTTAGCCAACTATTTATTATTGATCACCTGATCATCGTCGTGTTAATCTTTGTTATCCGCAAAAACTTTCACAGTGCAATATATCGATTTCGACGCTATATTCCCATGGATTCACCTTTTTATGGTCACTCCTTTTAATTATTTTAATTTGTTATTTAATTGTTTATCATCATCATCATATATGGCTCTACAACCAGGGTCCGGTCCTGGCCTCCCGCAAAAAGTCTCTCCACCGGTCTTGACTTTGAGCCGATGTCATCCAGTTTTATATCCCTAAACTCTGCCTGTTCTGGTCTACGCCATCCATGTCGCGATCCATAAATCCTACCGCAAAGGACTTTCCGAGCAGGATCCTCTTCGCTCATGCGAGCTAGGTGTCCTTCCCACCGGAGCCTACCGAGCATAATTCTCTGCACGATGTCGACATCGCGGTAACGCTCGTAGATCTCATCATTATAGAGTCTCCGGAATCGCACTTCCTCACATACGAGGTCAACAATTCTCCGTAAGACTTTTCTCTCGAACGCGGCTAAGAGGTCAGAATGCTTCTTGCTAATCACCCAAGTATCGGATCCATATGTAAGTACTAGTATGGCCATTGTCTTATATACTAGCAGCTTGGATGTTATGGTTAAGTTCCTGGATTTGAAGAGTCTTGACAGACTATAGCAGGCTTTGTTGGCTTTAAGCAACCGTGCGCGTATTTCTGGTTCCAAGCTGTTATCGGCTGCTACAGTTGACCCGAGATAGCTAAAGGATTGCACTTCTTCAAATTCGCGCTCCACTATTTTAATTGAGGGACCAATGTTGGATCTTCTACTCGCAGACGTGGCCACCATGTACTTCACTTTGCTCTAATTTATGTGCAGCCCCAGATTTCGTGCCGCCTGCTCGATCTGGATGAAATTTTCCTGTATAAATCTTGGGTTTATACCAACGATGTCAATATCGTGTGCGTAAGCCAGTATCTGAATAGACTATAGAGGATTGTTCCTTTCGCCGTTACGTCAGAGTCTCGGATTACTTTCTCCAATCCTAGGTCGAAGAGGACGCAGGCCAGTCCATGCCCTTGGCGGAGCCTGTTATAGATGTTGAATGGACTTGATAGTCATACGGATATTTCTACTTGGCTTATAACATTGGTCATGGTCAACCTACATAGTCGTGTTAGTTTATTTGGGATGCCTAATTCTCTTATGGCTTTATAAAGTTCTACTCCGGTACTATGCTGTCATAGGCCGCTTTGAAGTATATAAAAATATGGTGTACTGAGTTTTAAACTCTAGACATTTTTCCATAACCTGCCTATGAGTGTAAATCTGATCAGTTGTTGAAAACTGGTATTGACCAATGATGACTTTAGCGTATGGGACTATCCTTTCTTGAAGAATAGAGGAAAAAATCTTATACGCGATCTTTGAGATCTTTGAGATCGGCGATCAGATTACCCTCCTTGTCTTTGCTGTTTGTGCAACGCGGTGTATATTGCGTCATATCGCGGTCTCTTCTGTAGAACTCCTGCACCTGGTGCACAGTGCGCGGACTAGATTCTTCTCCCAGACTGATTGCTTTCGCCGGTGAACTGTTTTTTTATAGCTTCTAATATATATATTTATTTTTATCTTCACGTACCCGCGTTCTATGAGATTGTTGCTTTGATCGGTATGTAACATTCTTACGTTCAGTCTCTCGTCATCGAACAAGTCGTTCCAATTTCTACGACTAGTGCCTACGATGAAGTCAGCAGTGCTAATGCCAGTATTCTAAAGACGCGTCCATTTATCTTCTATGCCCGACATCTCAGCCCCAGGATTTACTCTCCCTGCATTTAGGGCGAATCCTATCGCTTGACTGTAGTTGTTTCTGGTCTCTTCGTTGCATAGGGAAGGGAAGGGAAGGGTCTTGACTCGAATCTGATTCGCAGATGCAATCCGCGCTCGGAACACCATACCAACAAGAGAGTGGTCCGAGTCGACGTTGGCACTTCGGTACGTTCGTACCGTCATCAGGTTAGTGTCGTGGCGGTCGTCCAGGTATATTTTTTGCGCAAACGTTGAACTTGCAACGACCAAATTTTTCCTTGCTGCCATCTCGATAATTGTCATTAGTGTTCTCGTGTGTGGTGCCAATGTACTGGCTGAATACTGGCTAATTCCTATTTTAGCATTGATATCCTACAGTATGATTTTTACATCATATTGAGAGCAGTCATGGAGTACCCGTTCGACTGATTCAAAGAATTCTTCCTTTTCATCATCAGAGAATCCTCTGTAGGTGCGTTTTGTGAAACTTATGTTTTTAAATCTGTCACGCAACGAGGGTGTCTTGTATGACAGCTGGAATATATGGTATATTCTGATTTTTGTAAGACTCCATTCCCCATCTGACATATTTTGACAGGGTATCTGCTATCTGCTGTGCAGCTCGACCTCTGTACAGTGAGCGTACGTTCCATGAGAAAATTCCTAAATCGTTTAGCCGTTTTTGTTGCCGTGGTCGTTGTCGTTCATCAGTGTATCCGAAGCTGGTTTTGGGTTCCGTAATAGAGTTATTGGCCTTCCGCAAACCTTACTTTGAAGGGACTAGCCCGATCATTCAGATTTTCCTAGATTAGAGGAAAATTACCTGCGGCCACCACGTGGAGGTTTGATCGCATTTCCACCAGTCAGATACATTTACTTCCACTTGCAATTCTGATACATTTTGTGTTATTCCCCCTATTTTGCTCATGGCTGACCGCCATTATAAAACTATTATTAATTTTAAATTGTTTCTGTTTTTTATTACTAAATATAATCTAAAAATACATATATTTACTAAAATTACCACATCTACGAAAGATTTGGGAATTTATTTAATGCAACAAGTTACTTATATGTTATATCGTATGTGCACTATATTTATATTACGCGGGTATTTATTAAAAAAATTATAACAAAAAACCCTAAGAAAAAAACAATATATTTAGTTAATGTGATTTTGGGGCTCATAATAATACTTATTGAAATATAAAAAATGAGAAAAACCAAAAATTTTTGCGAAACGAATGAAGGAAATAAAGAAATGAATTTTCAAAAAGTGCGATATGTACTTGGGCGTGAGAACATCTGTTATAGTTCAAACTTCCCCTGATTCATATCTCAGCTTTTAGAAGATTTAAAAACCCCAGTGATTAGTATACGCCGGAACTAATAGGAAAAGTAAAGAATGGACTAAAATAAAGAGATAGCATTAGCCTTCTTTTAGTCATTTTTTCATAAAAAAAAATAGCAAAGTCATTCGAAAAACAAAATTGGGATGAGGAGGCTTGCATCCCCCATTTACTATATATGCAGATGATATTACAACAGTGTCAAATACTCAAGACAAATTACAACAAGCATTAGAAGTATTGTATTACAAGTTTACGAAGAAAGGGATGAAATTCAACATCGATAAATAACGTAATGTGCGTATCATAGGATGTTATAATCCGGAAATATCCTTAAAATAACAAGTTATGGTAAAACTTTTGAACGAGTTGAAGCCGAAACAGAAAGGATATGACACAGCTGGGATCGAGTACAGCGAAGAAAATGGATATCCATGCTTATTAGCAACAAACGAATGGGGTTTTTACGGTATAGCTTTTACGGCATTTTTGCCACTCCTCCCGCATGCGCCACACACATCGTATACGTCACTCACTCACCAAATTTCAGCCCTTTTATACGTATGAATGTTGGTTAAAAAGTACCTAAAAGAATTCGCTAAAACGACATTTCCATGCATCACACTTACCACACCGACTCGCGACACGAGTCACACGCATGATCTCAGAATGTGTCCGTGAAACTGAGCTGCTCACAAAATTTCATAGGTCACGTGAAAGGTGGTTAAAAGGGACCCCAACAAGTCGAAAAAAGAGAAAGTAATTTTTGTTAAATTTTGTTTAAATTTGTGAAAAGGTAGAACAAAACAAAAGGGGATTTCTTGGGGTCAGTTTGTATTGTAGGTTTCTCAACCAGTTGATGTACAAATTTCCAAATACTTCGAAAGAATTTTGAAATCGGACGTTCTGCTCGTGAGTTATGCTGGGAACGCCTTACATACATCCCCACGGGAATCGCTTTTTTATTTTTCAGGGTCCAAACTGCCTAAAAAGTCAAGAAAATATGTTTTTGAAATAACTTTATACCTAAGTGTTTGTGTCTTCTGTGCATTAGTGCCGGACTATGGTCTTCTCCTCCTCCTCGTTCATGCAGCTTCTGCAGAACTCATTATATTCGACACCCACCCTTCTCGCGTGTTTCCCTAGAAGGCAGTGTCCTCTCATTATCCCTACAACTGTTCTTAGTTTACGTCTTTGTAGGGAAATTAGCGCAGTTGAGCGCTTCAAGTCCAGCTTCGGCCAGACCTGTCTTGAAATATTGCAATATCGGTGATTTCCCACCTTACATTTGTTATTGTTTCTGCCTCTTTCCGAAGCTCAAGTTTCAGTGTCGCGATAGGACTCCCTACCACTGCCCTTTCCGGTAGCGGCTGGAGAGTCGTACCACGTCTACCTAACTTGTCCGCCCTGCAGCTCCCCTCAACATCTGTGTCCGAAAACATTTTTGAAAGTATAACACTGGATTTAGTTATGGTGGGGTGTCCCTTTTGAAGACTTTTTCACTGATTGACAGCTAACAGTCGCGTAGCTGTAATTGCTGCTTTCTGTTTGCCAAATATATCTAGTCGGATAAGGTGGAGCATAACCTCTAAGCGCACCGCTTATAAGCATACAGGCCGCTCTTTGTACGCATTTTTTCCATAGCTGGCCACCAAACGCTTACCCCATTCTAACGGACAATATAATATTTCATAAAAATATTATTATAACTATGATGATAATAAAAGACAAAGAAATATTTCCGCAGTCTGTACAGCAAACCTATAACGTCCACTGTCCTTACGCTATTTAATGTATAGATATCACTTGGCGCTTGCATTGAAAATCACAATAGAGATGTCCGTCTATCTGATGCAACCACCGACCGGGCGATATTGTTTTATGCCACACAACATCGACAAAAACCAACAACAAAACAGATGCAAAACGAAACGTTCATTTGCTTATATTATATCCTGTTCGCCATTTCATTGAAAAGAAGAAACAAATAGCCGTTCGTGGTGGTTATCAACAATGCAGCGTATATAGTAGTTGTAAAAAAATGCACAAGTTATTTACGTACTTTTAGTTCGCCTTTGCTTTGTCTGTCCAACGTGTAATACACACGCCTTGTGTATGTATAAAACGGTACAAGTGCATCATTAATATAGGTTATAGAATAATTTGTAACAAAATAGAAACAGAGACAGAGTGGGGGAGTTCATAGTTCGTCGCATCCACCCACCCGAAGAAGGGCGCGCTGAATAAAAATTTATTCACAAATGTATGAACATTGAATATGCCAAGAATATTCATGTGCTAGATCAGACGATTGAGTATGTGTTCATTATATAAAAGGGATACATGATTGCTTTGCAGACAAAAAAAAAATAAGCAGGAGCTTATCTCGCGATGTCCTGTATTTTGTTATTGATTGTACTTGAATGCTCGCTTTCAACTAAGAACTAGGAAATGCATTTAGTCAAAAAGGTAAACCTGCAAACGTTGGCTAACCGATTGTCAATAATGGCAGAGGCATCGTGACATTATTTTCTCGAAGAGTAGGCACGTCCAACTATGAGTTTTTTCATTAATTCTTAGCGATGGTAATTGATTTATACAGCCGAAGAGACAAATTTTAATAAATACCTTTTTAAGAACAGTAAAGTGAAGTGAAGTGTCTTTGGATTAACGTTGGTACCTGCCGTAAAGGCTCTGTCCCACGGTCCTCTTCGGACAGGATTGATCAATCAACGCCCATCCACAATATTACTATTGCGGATGTGTCAGTATCGTTAGGGTGTAAGGCCCCAACTTCTCACTGATGGGAACGAGACCTAACTAATATCTGCCGACCTGCCGGTCACGGCAACTCCACGCCGAATAAAAACTCAGTTGAGTTAATACTCTACACGCATTTGAGTTTCAACCACAGCCACCACGATGCTTTCACAAGGGGGCCAACCTCAATAACCGGGGACGGAAGAAATCCTTCCGTGGGTTCCCCGGCTCCCGTGGTACCAGACGATTTCTGGTTGGATTTTCGTAGGTCACTTCGTAGTTAACTACTGCAGTTGAGTTCCTTACAACTCATGTACTGGTGGACCTTTAAACGCCATAATTCACAACAATAATCAACTAAGAGTAGACAGTTAATAATACCTGAATATAGGTCTTACGACCATATATGCGGTATTTCTAGTGCCTAGTGTTTGCTCTAGCAAATTACTTTGCTGTAGATAGGACATAGTACAGATATCAGCATCAGCACTCTGGCCCTTCAATTCACAATTGCGACAGTGCGGCGCTTTGCCGTACTGTGCAGCCACGTGTT
Source organism: Nephrocerus scutellatus (assembly GCA_947095585.1). Classification (NCBI taxonomy): domain Eukaryota; kingdom Metazoa; phylum Arthropoda; class Insecta; order Diptera; family Pipunculidae; genus Nephrocerus; species Nephrocerus scutellatus. The sequence continues at coordinate 80,315,104 of OX352764.1, read as the reverse complement.
CTTAGTTGCCACAGCGACAACACACCTTTTTGCTTCAGAGGGTACTCCGCAATCCGATGTCCAAATGAAAGGCAACTGAAGCAGTCAAATCGAGCGTCATGCGGTAGCACCTTGCAGGAGGTCCACTTGATGTAGCAACGACCAGCATCAAGGTGAGAATTAACCAGTTGGTCAGAGCCCTCCACGATAATGTCCGCCACTACTCTCTTTTTTAGGACGGCTCACAACCGAAATGCTTTTCATGAATAGTATCCATCAAGTATTTCTCATGAGTTATTCATTTGGTATCTCAGTAGGTATGCCCGGGATCGTGATCTTTCGCCGAGGGACTGGTGTGTTTACCACATTCAGCCCAAATTGCGAGAACTTTTCGTTCTTAATGATTTTTATCCCGTTCTGCAATGCTTGGGGTGCGTATAACTACAACCCCGTCTTTAAGCGGCTTTACCTACCGTCATCACCTTCTTGATGACATCCTTGGAAGTTGCATTTTTATTTTTTTTTTTAAGACAACAACCGACCAGGTTTCAACTGGTTGTGGAACTATAGCTGGGGGTTCGGCAACTCTGGCTGGGGCTGCAATTTGTGGTGCCTGAATGGGAGCGGCTTGGGTCTTTGTGAGCCACGAAGAGCTCTCTCCATTTTCTTCGTCATGTTTTCCATGGTTTTATCCATGAGTTTTAACATCATTTGGTTGCCGTCATTTATGGTGTTCTCCAAGGTCCAAGGTCGTACAAGGTCCGCCTCGTCCAAAGTTCGGACTATTTCAAGACGAGAATAATTTTTTCGAGCAAAAGTTTGTTACCTCGTCACTCACGGTAGCAATTTCTAGATATCTGTGAATATAACTATTTCGTATGCACCACGAAGCATTCACGATTACTCTTAGTGTTTTGTTTTAAAACGTTTGTAATATTGATACATTGCTTGGTTTCGTGCAACCCCAAAATTTTATACCGTACGTCAATGACTGTTTTAGCACTTGCTTATATATTAGCAGTTTGGAAAATCTTCCGATAATCCAATACATCTATCTGAGCCTAATTTCGAGCTCGTCGCGCTTGATTTTAACGTGTGACTTCCACTTAAGTTTTGCGTCTATGTTCATTCTTAGATATTTTGCCTCGTTTACATACAGTATTTGCACTGATTGGATGAAAAGGGGTAAATTACTCACCTTTCTGTGTGTAAAATTGACATGTGTTGACTTGGTCTCTTTAAGATCGCCAGGTCTTTGACTACTCGCATATTTTTACCTAAGCTCGTTAGAGTTTCGGAGTTTTCCCGTTTATGATTCGCTAGTATGACCCGTTGCGAGGATACCCGTATCGTCCGCGAGCGTAACTACAACTGTCTTGAGGTATGTCTCTTGTGTAAACCAAGAACAGGATTGTAACGATAACGCTACCTTGCGGTAAACCGGCGTGAATGTCTTTGGATTCCGAAGACACCGGACCGATCGAGAATGGAACCGAATTTTTACAAAAACCACAACGACATAGCAACATAGCTTCTCTGTATCAATAATTTTTTTTAACATATTTGGGTATCCTTGTACATTGTTAATTATTATTCTTAATTAAGAGGATAGTTACTAACTTGGCGTCTTGTGGTATATTGCCATTGGTTGTTACAAGTATAGTTGGAAGTCAGTGTTATGTTATGTGTTAAAGCTAATAATAAGGGCAAAAGTATTTGTTTGTTTGTTGGTTGATTGTTTGTTTCTACACTCATATATATCGACTTCTACCAGTTAGAATTTGGTGGGACTTGTTTTAAAGACATTGTTTAGAACTCGATTTACTATGGTGTATTCTGGGATCTTTTTTATTCATATGAGACAGTTTTAGGAGGAAAAGTATAAAAAGGGGTTTTTAATGAAATTAAAATTAAAAGGATGCTTATTAGTAAAAAAATAAATAACTGTGATGTGAAATGGTTGGTAAAAAAGCAAAAAATATTATTAATTACTTTGCAGTAGGTCTTACAAAACACAAAATAAAACAACCTATAAAGTTTAAAACTTTTCTTATAAATTCTCTAATCAGAGAAACACATGTATGCCCAGTTTGAATAAAATCGGGCCAATTTAAAAAAATGGAAGCGAGTCAATTTTTTTAAAATTTTTATGGTAGTCTCCCGATCACTTCCGAATTTTTATAAAAACTGTTGTCACCAGAGATACACATGTGTAAACAATTTGAATAAAATCGGGCTTTGGGAAGTGGGTTAAAAATTGATCGCAAGATTCCACTACCAAACGAACGACAGAACCATGCCAATGTGAAGTTAATATAGAGAATTTAAAAAATATAGCTTCCCTGGGACTTAGCTTTGTGACTGCTAAGGTTTACAGCCGTAACGAAAAGTAAAGTATATGAGGAAAATAACTAAAAAGTAAATCATAACACCAACTAAAATTCTTATAGTTTTAAATTATAAATTTATTTAAATTGGCTTATAAACTCTCCTACGAAATACCACAATCTGCATTTTCAGTTCTTCATTTCTATAAAACAATGAAATCTTTCTGTTAAAAACAATCAATATAAATCGTGGTAACTGAGGAATATGCATAGAAACTGTATGCAGACAATTTTGTAATATCACAGGATATTATAGAGCTTAATACGTTGCATTTTAAATCATCTCCTAAGATGGCTTTGCAGTTAATGCTGCACCCACAAAGTAGTTATAAGAGAACAAACGTGGTTTTTCCTGGTACAAGTGTATATTGGCACTTGAGAGACAAAAACTGGAGCTGAATTGAAGTGGAAAACTAAATTGGGTCTCGAGTTTTCTCTGTGAAGATGGAAAAACATTTTTGATGCCAAAACCGTATATTATGTTCTTTTTCTCCCCCTCGACCAGCTGAGTATACTCTCTCCTCACAGGGTAAATACTTTATACATACGAGTATATAGTGAGTATTCGTGGGAAGATAACTTTTCTGTCAATCCTGTGCAAATGAAAATACACAACATATTCATGAGTATATCTTTAAAAAATTACATGGAGTATATGTATATTGAACCCTTTTTGTTCAAAGAATGTCACTTTACAGCTACAGCAATGGAAAAACTATACCGCTACGTTATTGACATATGAGTAGAATGATTGGGACAACATTGCATATAACGCAATCATGCAATTACTTCATTAACTGTTTACCACCGAATGAGGATGTTTAATGAGCAAGTATGGCACCTACATTTTAAATATTATAACATTTAGATATAAGTGAGTTTATGTTATGTACGTACTTAAAGGATGTCTCAGAATAACTTAAAGAAAGAATAAAAACAGACAATTTTTTCTACATCCAATTTTTTGCAGAGGTGTACATATTTCACCGTTTTCATTTCAAATTTTTCATAATTTCATTACTTAATAGAGGAAGGCGGATAAAAATCTCCCCACTTTTTGTGCTTCAATTCTTTTTTTTATGCAATTATGTAAATTTTATTCCGTAAACTTCATGATGGTGTATAGTACTACATAATATGAGATTGACGATACATATCCATCCTTGGAGCATAGAACCAGCTACCATGTTCACTTAAATTCTGCATCCGTAATATTCTCCATCTACATACGTTAATACGAGTAAGTATGTGTATAATCGTGAATCCTTTTATTAAATGAAATACCAAATCATAAAATCATATGTGCGCGGCATATGGAATACATCTTATATTCACATTTTTTCATTCGTTATGCTGTTTCGTCCCTATATTTTCTTTTTATGTGCTTGTGTTTATTGGATATTTTGTTATACGTTTGCCGGGTAATACATACACATTTATGAATGAGTTGGATAAACTGGCACGGAAAATGAATGTGCACAAAGTACTTAAACTAATTTTAGGTGTGGAAATTCGATAGTTCCAGAATGAAATGGGTTCGTTCAACTCAATAAGATAAACTTATAATAGTTTGCTACAATGCATCTCTCTGCTAAAATTGCTAAAATTTGTATGGGGCCTTACGACCCCGGGCCTGTGGTTTTCAACATTTTTACAAAAGTGTTCTCCATCGGATATATACATGTATATACAATTTGAAGAAAATCGGGTAAATTTTGTAAAATATTTGTATGAGAACCCCCCGACCCCGAGGCTCGAGGGCCCCAAGATTTTAACAGAAAGTGTTGTCATCGGAGATATGCATGTGTGCAAAATTTCAATGAAATCGGAGTTTGGGAAGTGGGTTAAAAATTTATCGCAAGAATCCATGACAAACAATCACACGGGCACGCGAAGTTAATATAGAGAATTTAAAAAAAGGAAATAAAAGTGGTGCTAAATATTATTGCCTTTTGTTCATCTCCGAATTGACGGATAAAGTAAAGTGAGCAAGAAATAGTTCACTTCCTCAGATATGTGCCGTTTATTCGCCACTATAACTTAAATATGGTGGGCACCGTGGCTGAGTGGAAAAGCGCATAGCTACTGAGCAGGGGTTTTTCGTGGTTCGAATCCCAGTAACACCAAAGGTATTTTCATGGCGTCCCACTTATCGCGAATGGGTGACAAACGTTCCGACGGTAATAACTTGTTACGGAAAGCTTCTCAATTCGCCGTTCGGATCTGGCCTTAAATTGTAAGTCCCTTTTGTGTCACATGCACAACACAAATGGTCGCGAGAAGTTAGGCCTTGGACCGAAACGGTCTGTCGCGCCGAATATTATTAATATGCATTGTCTGAAAGCCGATTTTGGTCGCAAAATGAGGCATGAGCGTGTACTACAAAATTATCTCTGTGAGCGAATCGGTTCTCTCTTGCCTCGCATGCTATTGCCAAGTGGAATGAGTGTAGAAAAAGATAAGAAGCAAAACAAAATGACGTACGCACTTCACTAACTATACTTATACACACACAAATTTTCCTACTTCCATAAACGTAGGCCTAATTTTGCCACCAAAATCAGCCCTCATAATACCACCTTGTACTTACTTAGTTACAGAGCTTGTCACTGCGTTCAAGATGCATTTGCAAAAAAATTTCCTCTGTTTCTTTGCTAAAAAAGAAACAAAAAATGCAACTTTAGCTAATTTGGAACACGAAAAAACTAAAAATAAATGTAATTAGTGCTTTTCCTAATGACAATCATCTACGAAAATTAGCGCATCAACCTCAACAACAACCCAGAAATCAGAAGTATCCTATTTTATGTAATCATCTTTGAAATTCTGCACTTCCGGAATATGCTCCAATTAGTTCATTATGCATTTAAAACCCAGCAGAGCACAGCACACAATTTGTGGCTTTCCATAGTACAGTACTAACTAGACTAGTATTTGTTCATTTAACACCAACTAGTCTCAACTGTGATACGGCAATGCGTTAAACCGCATTTAGCAATGGTTGACTGGAAGATTGGCCGGCTGTTGGGAGGTTGTGCAGGATGACAGGAAACATCGCGCATTTTGCCAAAAATCAAAACTCAAATATGACTTCGACGTCAGTGTAAACGAAAAGTGCTCATGCGATAGTGCAAATTGAAATCGAATTTTTATGAGCAGCTTATGATATGAAAACGTGAGCTGCTCAAGTTGGTTTAGGGCATTTATTGGATAGATATATAATTTATTACTGACATTGGTCAGATAGTCGCATCGATAGACATTGCTGGCATTCAGGCAAATTGCATTTTATTATGCGCACACGTGCGGAGTAAAGCACCGCAATGAATAACAATGAGGTTCCATAAAATGTTATTCCTGATGCAGTTTGTTAGCGTGAATGCATAAAGATGCGTGGGAGGAGGTGTGTGTGTGTGTATGTTTGTGATAATTCTAATTGAATCGGTAGAATTAGAAAATAATCCATAAATAAAATAAATGTCACTGATTTTTGGAACAACCGCAACTACCATATTTTCACAATTTCAAATTATTGATTTTAAGTACGTATAATATTTGAAGGATAATTTAAATTTTTAAGGCTGCCCTCGGTTTGTGTGGAATCCTAAAATTGTTAAAAAAACGTTTCATTTTTATTTCAACCACCTTTTACACGTATAAATAAAATGATGTACCCAAAAAAGTTTTTTATATATTTACTTGTTTACTTTCAATAAACAATTTGTTTTGTCATGTAATCATATTTCTTTATTTAGGCTAGAAATAAATAACAAAATGGTTTCGGCATACCAGGCGACCAGAAACATTATACGATTACGAATGATAATAACATTTGGAGCGACAGACCGATGCGGAAGCTTCGTGAAAAATGGTTGGCTCGCAACACTAGAATAACTTTAGCAGAATATCTCCGTGCTAGGAAAGCCACGACTAAATACCTCCGACATTTGCTCAATCTTTGGTCCAATTAAAGTTGCGGACAACGAATATCGGATTCGTATGAATAATGAGATAAGGCAGCTTTTTGGAGGCTGAGATATTATCGGATTCATCAAATCCAATCGAGTTAGATGGCAATAAAGACCAACCAGCCGGTGTGCGTCGTAGAGGAAGACCCCGACGTCGTTGGCGTGACGACGTCGAACAAGATCTACATGCATTAGGATGTCAAAACTGGAGGACGAGAGCGATGGACCGGGACGGATGGAGGACCTTAGTGCGGGCGGCAAAATCCCTTCATGGAATGTGAAAGCCAAAAAGAGAGAGAGAGAGACCGATGCGGTCCAAAGCCCAGTTTTTCGCAACCATTTGTGTTGTGCGTGTAACATTTTTGCACACAAATGGGAGCTACATATGACATTTTTTACTCTCAGACGTTTGTCAGACATTCGCGATAGGAAGATGACCACTCAAAGCATTTTAAGGTTAACGTTTTCCGGATCTTCACATGATCAACAAACCACGTTTGGCAGAATCATTAGTGGGTCCTTGTCAGATATACACCAGACGTAACTGACGCCTAGAAAGTGCGATGGATTGGAATAGAAAGTACACGTTCATATCGATTCGCTTATAAATTTTTCTACCGGGTCCGGTGGTGCGAGATCCTCGTGCGGAAAATTGGCTGAGGGTATAAGAAGGCGACCTCTACCTGTATCCCCTGTCTTCCCGACTTAGTTTAAATTTGTGCAAAGGAAAGCGTTAATATGTAATATGTTTCTTTACTTAAACAGTAAATCTTGGCTAACCCTCACCTTTTTTATAAAGAGGTTAAACTCATTGTTGTATAGACCCCTGACGTCAGTGCCTCTGACTCAAGGTTCTTGTATCATGACACACACATAGAGTTTGTTGAAGTGCCTTAGACATCGTCTTCATAACTTGGGGATGAAAGCGCCGGATCTATCGATAGATTTTCCGCCATTTATCCTTAAATCCTCTAATAATTTGGAGGCAGCGTCCTATGCTGGATTGTCGTTTTCAGGTGGATCCGGAACACTTTAATTTGGCTTGCCTTATTCAAACCCGAAGCCTATGTCCCACTCTATCTAGAGCTTCATGGCACTCCTCATTTATGATGATCACCAAGAACATATTATTGTGCAGCGGCTTAGGCTTTCAACACAATTCATCCATTGGAATTAACGGATTATGCAGCCTAAGAAATTGGAGGACCATCTCATTGTTCACCTCCATCTTAGGTAGACAAATGCGAGCCCTTCTCGGAATCTCCTTGACTAGGATTAGCTTGATCTTTAAGCCCTCCCAGGTGTTACTAATCTTAGTAACCCAATTGCCAAGGAAATTCAAAGACATCTGTTCCTCGCACTTAATAATCCGAAAGCCCCTCAGAAACTCGGAGCAGTCAAACGAGACTGGTGGAACCTGTGCCTTATTCAAGAGGTAGTCCATCACCAATTCGGACAGGCGAACCTCTATCAGGTCCCACCTCTGCAGAACAGGTTTGCTCCTCTTCGAAACCTCATCCTTAATCGTCACATTAGGGTGAGTTTGGTAGTCCCAGCCTTCTTCTCAGAGGAGGCCGTGGATTCCTTGCTCTTCTTGATCTTTTTCACTCTTTCATTCGAAGACGCTTCGGTGAGTCCACCTTCCATCGGAAGCCTGGCCTCATCTCAAGAGTGTTACTTTTTTGGATAGTGGCAAGATAAACAAAAACCTTGTTGCTACTCTGCCTTGTGTTGTATTTCTTTAACACTGTCTGGTATCGGAGGGTGTCTTCGACATCTCTGTCGTGAGAAGTACCAGCTGTCTTATTATTGGCGATCTTGCCCAAAATTCGGACAGACCACTTGTACTCCTGATTCAGATGGGTGCCTGCATTAATTCGCTTTTTGGTCCGCTTCTTTATGGCCGCACATGCGACCCTAGGTAAGACTGTTGCCATCTGACTGGTTTACGATAACTAGTATTTGCACTGCCTTGTACTGCCCGGAAACTGAGCATTATAACTGACGCTTGCGCTACCACAATCTCCTAGCGTCTCTTGACTTGACGCCGAGATCATTTTCGTACAAGCTTCCTAGTTAAGTTTTTTGCTGTGCTCCATATAGATCCCACGAGTATGTCGGTAGGGACGATCAATTCTGACAAAGTCGACGTATCAGAATAAGGCACTCATACAACCGACCTCGCCTGAGCATCGGAGTTGAACGTTAGCGACTAGTTATCTTTAGCCACTTATTGATCGTGCAGACCTCGGCTTACAAGTGGAATAGCAGTTTAGTTAGGATTTGATTGATCCGTTGGCTCAAACACTCATCTTTCAACCGGATTTGGGACTGTTTGACAACTGTCCAATTAGTCCGAGATCAGGCGGAGCAATTATTACAGGGAAACAAATTAGTGAGCTTCTTAGAAGTTATAGAATCTATTCAGAAGACTATTGGAAGTGAACCGAACTTTGTTACCGACATTGTTATCATATGAGCCTCTTCGCGCTTAATACTATTACAAAATGTAGGCTTTCTAGAGTTCGTAATGGATTTTGCAAATAAAAACACAACACAAGCTCGTTTATTCATAAATTAAAAGTTTTATTAACAAATTCCTACAGTTCAAAAATGTACATTGGTGATTACTTATTATGCACTTAATACCACTATTCACATAGGTAGTACCCTTTCCAAGTAGTCTGGTAGAATTCCAAATAATAACTTACTCACTGTGATACGATATTAGGTAATTTTATAAGTTACCCACCTATAACTTTTTTGTACAATATTACTTATATTGTTTACAAATGTCACTGTTAAGTGTACCAAAATTACTTTCGTAACAATACTAAATATTCCTTTGATTTTCATACATAGCGCTCAGCTTATATGTCCTGTTGTTTCTTAAATAAAATGATATAGTGACGTTTTTGGCGAAATTATCACACACTATCAAAAACTTGGTAATGATAGTACGAACTAGGGTATTATTTTGTGTTATAAATCATAGAATTATTATTGCAAGATTTAAATCCGCCACCGTTCGATAAGTCGTGTTTGTTCAAGTTTACGCACCAACGGGTCAAGCCACCTCTGAAAAAAGGGCACGTTTTACTTACGTCTAATTAGTTCATTAGATCAACTACGGAAGAGTGACATCGTTATTTTGATGGGTGACCTTAACGCAAAGGTAGGCAGCGACAACAGTGATTGGGAACATGTCATGGGAAACCACGGCCTTGATTCTATGAATGACAACGGTGAAAGGTTTGCTGATCCATGTTCTGATCGCAACCTAATCATTGGAGGCACAATTTTTCCCACAAAAACATCCACAAAGTCAACTGAACCTCTCCTGATCACATGTACAACAACCAGATTGATTACATCGCTATAAGCCGCAAGTAGCGATCACCGTTGCTGGACGTTAGAACCCGAAGAGCAGCCGACGTCTACAGCGACTACATCCTTGTGGTTGATAGTGTGCGATTGAAGCTCGCGATCCGCTCAACCACACGAAGTAAAACAAAGAGAAAGCCGGCTGTAGCAGTAGTGAAACTCCATCATAGCCGGTAACAAGTCCGTGTTGAGAAAGGAGGAGTGGAGAAGCAGAACCTCGTTAATCAACCATAGGTCATCTGTCCCGGATGACGTCGGGCCATGATGGGATCCTAGTCAGGGTACACCGTGGTGGGGTCCAGCTGCATCTTCATTCTTATCTGGTTATGGTGCGGGGCTTTTCCTCGGAAGATATATAATAGGCCGCGGGTACTTAGAGCATGAACTCCGTACTTAGCGCCCTAGAAAGGGCCACTGGTACTTAGAGATCCTTACATTTGGGCAACCTCTTCGTATTTAAGTGGTCAAATCTAACATATGTGAGGTGGTCCCAGGATAGAACGAATGGGCTATCCTTGATTGCTTTTTGCATTTGCCATCGACTGGGTGATGAAAATAGTAACCCATACTCCATTGGGTTTGCCATGGAATGACAAAACAAAACTACTTCGCGTTAACGCTAGTGGAACATTTGATCTCTCGATTGACGGACACCAGAAAGAGGAAGTCGATAAGTTTTTTACTCGGAAAGCTGGATGTAAAAAAATTGTGGTGCTGACTCAGATGTGTGCTCTCGTGTAAACAAGGCGCGACACTCCTATAGTATGCTAAATAATATATGAAACTCCTCGCCAATCTCCCGGAATCTGAAGCTAATGATCTTGAGATCTAACAATATCTCAGTACTCTTGTATGGCTGCGAAACGTGGAGAGTCACATAGTCCATTGCGACGTGCCTCCAAGTCTTCGTCAACAAGTGCTTAGGACAGATACTGAGAATAAGATGGCAGGACATTATCACCATTCAAGACTTTTGGAGAGTAACGCAGTAGGAAGCAATCGCGATCACCATCAGACAACGAAAATGGAGCTGGATTGGCCACACTTTGAGAAAGCCAGCGGACGATATTACAAAAATAGCGCTCGACTGGAATCCACAAGGAAGACGCCGAGTTGGCGTCCAAAGCAAGACGTTGAAAAGGACAATGGAAGAGGAAGCAAGACCCCAGGGGACAGAGTGGCATCTCTTGAAACCTCAGGCGATAAATCGAGTTCGTTGGTGGGCGTTTGTAGAAGCCCTATGCTCGCGAAGTAAAGGAAAGAAAGAAAGATAAATCATTTAAATACTTTATGCCTTTTAAAATACTCTCTCTATATTTTCCTAAAAGAATTTAAAATATTACTACAAGTATTTAATAAAAACCAAGCCATAGAAAGGCTTCCTCTTCACACACCAGCACAAGCTTTGGGATGCACGCGCTTTCTTGTTTTAAAAATTTTCAGAATTTTTAATCACCAAGTGCTATTGTTCGTATTTTCTGCATTGACTTTGCTTATAATGAACAATCGTAGTTATAGGATAAATAGCGCCACTGACTACGAAGAGATACCACGCTATGGTATTATAATCCGTCAGCTATAGCTATTTTGTCTTTTTATCCTTTAATTCCACTTTGTACATTTTATCTTTTATTGTTGTTTTTGGTTGTTAGATCTATTTTAATTTTATGCTCAACAAACAAGCAATGATTGAATCTATTTTTGTTTTGTTGTTTTTTCTCTGAGTGCCACGCGGACAAAGTACTTGCGCGTGACGTTGTTTCAGGAGATTTCGGTTTGTTTAATCTTTTGGTTTGTTTTTCTGTTATTCATTCTGAATTTATGGAGAAATAGTTTTTATGTAATTGAATTTTTGCTTGTCTGTTGAAATTTTTATTCCTCGTCCTGTTTTATGCTTGCCAAATCCTCATCCTCAAATGTCTTTCTGATGTTGTCCATTTATTGTCTTTCTTTGATTTTTTTGAACAAAATGAAATATTATTTTTAAATAATTTTGCAAATAAGACTTAATTATGGTGCTGTCATATTTTTTTGAAAATTGGTATAAACATTTCTACTTTTAGGTGATGTGATTAAACATTAATTAGGACAAGGGAAAGGGATTTGATATCTGTTATTGATGTAAAGGCGTTGTTAATGAAATTTGAAGGGATTGAATTCTTATGCACTAATAGTGCAAGTATGGTAGAAAGTGTCTTTAAATTGCCCGTATGTAAAAAACGAATATCACAACATGCAGCAGTTATCGAAGTAAAACATTGTAAAGTACCGCGAAGGCTAAATCTAGCCTCAGATTTTGTGCAGATCGTTCGATCTGGGTACCAATATTATTAAGATCAACTGCGTCTTGACGTGACCATTTTTTGTCTGTATTTTCGACTAATTTGAGGTCCTTCCACCTGACCACCTTCAACATAAACTAGAGAGCAGAAATTTTGTGAGTGTCCAAAATATAATTTTTTATATTCCGCGTATGACCCGTGTCGCTTGTGGAGCGTGTGGTTTATTTTTGTTTTGTTTTGTCCAAGATTTAACAGAGGTCTTTTTAACCCCCTTCCACAAGACCTAGAGAGCTTAAATGTTGTGAGTATCTAAGCCCAAATAGCATTTTTTATATTCCGAGTATGACGCGTATTGCCTGTGGCGCGTGTGATGGGTTAACATTTTTGTTCGACTTCTCTGAGGTCCTTTTTAACCAACTTCCACACGAACTACACAGCTGAAATTACGTGTGTCTAATCCCAAATAGCATTTTTTATAATCCACGTATGCCGCGTGTCGCGTTTTGCGTGTGGCGCGTGTAATAGTTTGAAATCGCGCCAATTTCTGGTTTTTTGAGGTCTTTTTAAACCACCTTTCGCACGAACTTGAAGGCTGTGAGCGGCACAATGTCAGGGGCCAATTTTGATATCCCGCATTTGGCGCGCGACGCGTGTCGCGTGTGTCGCGTTGGAAGGGTGGAAAAAAGAACATTCTTTGAAATAGCCCCGACCTCAAAAAGAGATATTTTGGCGATTATTACCAAAAAATATAGGGCTGTATGGCGTGTTTTGATGTATACATAAAAATTTGTACCCGAAAAACGAAGTTTTTTTACATTTACTTGTATTCATAGCGTATTGTTCCTTCAGATGTAACCATAAAGTCTCGGATCAGTATATCCAACACCAGGTTAAAGTGAAGAGGAAGCCGGGTAGGCTTTCCCTCTCCTTAGACTTGTGGTAATAATTTAAATTTTTTATCAACTATTGGCAATTTACAAAAAAAGCCATTATATTATGTATGTTGCTTATCTATGTATGTATATATGTATAAATAGAGCAACTTGCTAGCTTTTAAAAAATTTGTTGAACTTGAAACGTACATACGTATACGTAAATTTTATGTGTTCCTATTATGCAGCTTTTTGCAAGCTCATCAACATTCATTTATTTTAATATTCATGTTCATTGCCTTACCCTTAACCAATATACTACTATATATATATATATATATATATATATATATATATATATATATATATACTATATATATACTATACATATATATATATATACTATATATATATTTATATATGAAAAGATGAATTCTCTGTTTTGTTGTCCTATTTTTTCCTGCCTTTTTGAGGCAACGTTTAATCCTGTTAACTATTCACATATATCAATAACAAAGAAAATCCATTTCGACGGTTTTAGTTGTTACATTTTGCCAATCGTACTCATACTTTGAAAATGCGTATTCAATCGTATTTATCCAATATGGTGGTACATACTGGTTAACCCAATTAATTATTTTTGCCGGATTTGGTTTGAAGCGCAAAAAACGTAGATACATCCGGATTATTTTCTTGTTATAATTATACATAACAACCACTTGGATTGAATGTGCAGGTTGGTAAAAATGAAATATACGTAAGGTATATTACGGTGAATTAAACAAAAATTTATTTATTAAATCAATATACCGAACGCATGAGTTATTTACGTAATATGTTTTGATTTGACTAAGTGGAGCTTCAGGACTCTCAATTGAAATTTAAGGCCTTAATTGAAAAAAAACCCCGAATAGCATGACACTGTATAGTGTGAATTGGGTTAGGTGTTTTGGTGAAAATATTGCAATAATATAAAAGTGTATAGTATATTTTACTGTCACTTTTTTTTGTCATTATATGTACTTTTTTAAAAAAGGAACGGTAGCATGCATCTTTTATAAAAATTCAAAATAAATTCAAGAGGAAAAGGAAAATATGCTAAGTTGCCGACTACTGACCACAAAAGTTGATCAAGAAATATAGAAAATGTAAATTATATCGAATACTTAAACTTAAGCATTAATTTCAAATGTTCATTGATGCCATGGGTTTTTTTAAACAATATCGATATTAATGTCGCTGTACGGCTCGTGGCATTTGCTGTATAGTTTCTTAGAATTCGAATTCGAAGTAGAAATTCCTCGATTGATTTTTGTTGTCATCAGACGGTAAAGCGGAGCCGAGGTAGAACAAATTCCTAACTCCCATAAAGTAAAAGATATCTAGGGTTCCGTTCTGTCAAATATGTCGGTGTTGGTTCTGTCTTCTTGTCGACAACAGATATTCGGTCTTGTCCTCTTAAGCTTCTGATCCTTTTTTCGTCTCTTTTGACTTATTGTTGGCCAACGAACAATCAGTAACAGTTGGAATTCGTTCAGCTTGCTGGGTAGCTGATGAGTATCGATATGCACTACTTGGACTTTTCCAGGATCTTCGCAAGTTAATCTGTGCTGGTTTTAAGCGTTAACACAATAGATAGCAACTTATAATATAGACGATGTGAAGAAGAGTAAATCTCAGGTAAGTAGGTCTCATTTCATATATAGATCGGAAAAACAATCATCATCATCAACATATTTGGCTCAACACCCGGGGTCCGGTCCTGGCCTCCCGCGATAAGTCTCTCCACCGGTCCCGATTTTGACCGATGTCATCCAGTTGTGTATCCCTAAACTCTGGGCGTCCTTGTCAACGCCATCTTTTCAGCGTATGCTTGGTCGGCCTCGCTATCGGACTTTCCGGACAGGATTCTCTTTGCTCATGCGAGTTAGGTGTCCTGCCCACCGGAGCCAACCGAGCTTAATTCTCATCACGATGTCGACATCGCGGTAACGCTCGTAGATATCATCAATATAAAGTCTCCGTAATCGTCCTTCCTCACATTCGGGGCCAACAATTCTCCTTAAGACTTTTCTCTCGAACGTGGCTAAGAGGTCAAAATGCTTTTTGACCTGCACCCAAGTCTCGGATCCATATGTAAGTACTGGTATGACCATTTATATATCAGCAGCTCGGATTTTATGGTTGAGTTCCTGGATTTGAAGAGTCTTGACAGACTATAGTAGGCTTTAAGCAACCGTGCGTTATCGCCTGCTATAGTTGACCCGAGATAGTTAAAGGATTGCACTACTTCAAATTCCACTTTTTGAATTGAGGGACCAATGTTGGATCTTCTACTCGCAGATGTGGTCACCATGGACTTAGCTTTGCTCTCATTTATGTGCAGCTCCAAATTTCGTGCCGCCTGCCCGATCTGGATGAATGCTTCATGTACAGCCCTTTGGTTTCTACCAACGATGTCTATATCGTCTGCGTAAGCTAGTATCTGAATGGTCGTATAGAGGATTGGTCCTCTCGCCGTTACGTCAGAGTCTCGGCTCACTTTCTTCAACGCCATGCTGAAGAAGACGCAGGCCAGTCCATCCCCTTGTCGGAGCCCGTTATAGATGTTGAATAAGCTTGATAGTGATCCGGATATTTTTACTTAACATATAGCATTGGTCATGGTCAACCTGCATAGTCGTACCATTTTATTTGGGATTAGGAATTCTCTCATGGCTTTATTAAGTTCAACTATGCTATCATTGGTGACTTTAAAGGCTATACAAAGATGGTGTAGTGAGTTTTGAAACTCAAGAAATTTTTCAATCGCCTGCCTAAGGGTGTAAATCTGATCAGTTGTTGATTTGCCTGGGATGAAGCCGCACTGGTATGGACCAATAATGACTTTAGTGTAGGGGCTATCCTCTCTTGAAGGATAGAGGCGAAAATGTTATACGCGGTACTCAACAGCGTTATACCATGATAATTGCTGCATTTTGTGATATCTCCTTTCCTATGTATGGGGCACAGGATGCTTCTTCGCCAGTATTCTGGCATAGCTTCTTTTTCCCATACTTGCACTATTATTTCATGAATTGCTTGGTGGAATGTGGGGCCTCCTGTTTTAATCAGTTCCGCTGGGATCCCATCTGATCCCGGGGCCCTATTATTTTTGAGCCAATTTATCGCTCTGCTAAATTTGTCTATGCTTGGTCTAGTATGGTCTTCGGTCATTGCTGTGGAGCATCCAATTTCTCAGTCTCTCATTCCTGAGTCGGAAAAAAAAAATACTGAAATATACTGAGTATCTATTCAGCAGAGATAGTTTTATCTGACCAAATCGTAGAGATAAGCTGCTGTATGCACCAAGCTTGGGCTTAAATTGCAGCATAAAATTTCACATTTTTGTCTAGCTTCCTAATGATCGTGTTAATCAAATATTAAATCCATAGCATATGTGGCAAAAACTTCTACATTTTTAAAACTCAAAAACAGGCGGCAAATAAAAAAAAATGCTCCTTCCACAAAAAATTGAAGTGTTACTTTTTGTACCTACACACAATGCTACAGGATGTAAAACTAAAACAGAAGCAAAAATATTGCGGAAATATTGCATATTTTACGAGTATATTCACACTCAACACTAAATTTTGTCCAACACAAAAATATATTTCCCGAACTACACATGTACACATACTCCTAAACATAGAAATGTGAGAAGAGTTTACCTCAAAATTAAACACTCAGTTACATATATTTCCACTTTTCGGTGGACAACATCCTTGCGGCTAGCTCAACATAGCATTGTACACAACACAGCAAAACACCAGCAGATGTTGTTTTTTTTTTGGCTTGCTATGCAGCAATTATTATTTTACAACTAACGCTGTGGTCCTTTTATAAAATATTCCTTTGCTATGTGTTTGTCTGAAAACTTTTTCAAAAGTGTGGAAAATGGGCGGCATCAGTTTCCATCATTAAATTAAGAGTCATGTGTGTGTTTGAGTTGTTTCAATTACGCTGTACTACTACCATAATTGCGAAAATTACATCTTATAGTTTGCTTATAATGGGTGTTTTTTACTGAGATTGAAAAGAGTTACGGTATTTTCAACTATTAAACGGACTGAAATATTACTTCATTTCTATGGTCAGAACAGCCTGACAAATTTTAACGCTTGAACAACCGCAATTGATTTACAATATGATATTTATTTTTAAAACCATTAGCGGATTGTGATGAATGAAATAAGTAATACAGCCACCGAAATTATTTAGATTACAATTTGGCAAAAATTTGGATTTGGAAATTTCGATTAAATGGATTTATCAATTAGCAGTTAAGAAGGTGCAGTTTGATACCACTGGATTATTTCTTACGCTTTCATGTTAATTAACCAACAAAAATTGACGAAGCTCAGCATCGGTTGTATTATTGGTTATGTATTATTGTTGACTTTTTTGAGCTTCAGTTTGACCACCTTACACGCAATTTAGAAAGCCAAAATTTTATGTGTTATGATCTAGCGTGTCACTCGTGCCGCGTATGAGGTGTGTGATGCATGGAAATTCGTTTAGTCTTTGAAATATGCTTAATTTTTTCTGCTTTTTTACGGTCCTTTTTAACCAGCTTTCACACGATCTGGAGAGCTAAAATTTTGTGAGCAGCTCAGTGTAATAGGCCATTTTTGATATACAGCACGTGACGCATGTTGCGAGTTGCGCGTGCGCTTGTGAAGCGTGGCATAGTGTTTTTTCGACTTCTTTGGAGTACCTTTTATCCAACTTTTATACGTTCCATAGTTTCAAATTTCTGTGCGCGTGTGCAGTGTTTGTACTCGAAACTCTATATTAACTTCGCGTGCCTGTGACTGGCTGGCTGGCTGGTGATCAATTTTTAACCTAGTTCCTAAAACCTGATTTTGTTCAAACTTTCAACACATATGTATTTCCCATGACAACACTTTCTATTAAAATTTGTGGCCCTTCGGGCCTCGGGGTCGGGGGGCTCCCATATTATTTTTTTTACACAATTTACCGTATTTTATTCAAATTTAATACGCATGTGTATCTCCGATGGGCAAAACTTTTTGTAAAAAATTGGTAGTGATCGGCATTTGTATCTCTGATGGACAATACTTTTTGTAAAAATTTGGCCGAGAGGCTCCCATATGAATGATCGGAATGGTGGGCTTCCAAAGAATTGTTTTCAAAAATTTACCCGATTTTATTCAAACTGTATCCCCGATTAGAGAATATTTTTGATTTTTATGGGTTCATTTTTTTACATTTACTTGTTTGTTTTTTGGTTTTTTCAGGTTTTTTAGATTTTTGCCTTTTAATATAGGTTCTCTTAAACTTTTGCCTAGTTATTGCAACTACAGACAAAAAATTAAATGTAGGTACATATTTAAGTTAGTATTATCGCCAAAATTCAAAATGACCTCTATAAAACAAAAATTTGTCACTCGTAAGTTACTTTTAATGTTTTGCTTTTGTAAAATGAATTATGTTGAAACATTACTGGCAGGCTATTAAACATTTCAATTTACGAACCTGTAGTACTGTTTATGTGAGAAACGGTCTGCTGGTTTTCTATTCACCAGCTATCAGCCCTTTTTAGACACTGCTTCTTAGACATGTAGCATTACTGCGGAATTACTTTCAACACAATCCACAAGCATTTCATCAAAACCATTCTTATCTTCTCCTCTCCTTAATTTACTAAAGCACACGCTAGAATGGCTGAAAAAAGCGATGCCAGAAGACTGGCGAAGAGGCATCATGTGCTCCATACATAAGAAGGGAGATATAAAAAATGCAGCAATTATTGTGTTATAACGTTGTTGAGTACCGCGTATAAGATTTTCTCCTCTATCCTTCAATACAGGAGAGCCGCATACGCTAAAGTCATCAGTGGTCCATACCGGTGTGGCTTAATCCGAGGCAAATCAACAACTGATCAGATATACACTCTTAGGCCGGTGATGGAAAAATGTCTAGAGTTTCAAAACTTCACTACAACTTCTTTTTACAGACTTTAAAGCCGAGTATAATAGCATTTCCAGAGTAAAACTTTATAAAGCCATGTGAAAATCCGGCATCCCAAATAAACTGACACGACTATGTAGGTTGACTATGACCAAAATGGTATAAGCCAAGTCAAAATTTCTAGCCCGTTCAAAATCTATAGCGGGCTCTTCAACCTGGCGTTGGAGAAAGTGATCCGAGACTCTGATATAAGGACGATTTGTGGAACATGACAGCGAAGGCGGCCTAGCCTACGCTGGAAGGATGGCGTAGACCAGGACGCCAAGGGTTTAGGGATGCAAAACTGGATGACATCGGCTCAAAATCGGGACCGGAGAGGCCAGGACCGGACCCCGGTTTTAGAGCAGAATATGATGATGATGAAAAAATGTTCTGTATTATTTAGGATTCTAAATTGTTGGTTTCTATACCGAAAAAAACAAAAATGTCTTTTTATATATTAAGAAACTGTATAATACGTTAATATAAACATAACTTAGATGGAAAGATTCACACATAATCCTTAACATATTAGGTCTTAGCCAAAAACAAGCGCTAAGCACGAGTTAAACTATCGTCCCTCTAAGTATTAATCGTCCTTTTAATTTGACAATTAAAGATTAGTTATATTAGTTGTAGGTGTCTATGTCGATGGTGAGGGGAATCGTTGTTGTTGTGTGGTACTGGTTAGAAGGTTGGTGGTGAGTGTGATTGTGGTGATGGTGGTCTTTGTTGAGGGTGTAGGCGATATTAGTGCCGAATTAAAAGATTTCCCACCGGAGAACGCCGGGTTATCTACTAGTCAAATATTATTTAAGAGCAAAATATAGTTTATTTCGTTTGGTCAACACTTTTTGGTCCTATACACAAAATTTATCGAGAGTTTTCTTTACCGCGATTTCAAATGATCTAGTTATGAAAACGATCGAAAGAATAACGCACATGATACACAGAATCATTTTCAATTATTTTATGCATTTTTTAAACAGTCAGATTATTATAGTATAATCGAAAAAAGTAAGGTGATGTGTTCGTAGGAGTAATTCGGATACTATCGATTGCGCATACAGCTGATAGGAAATTGCACTTCAATCACCAACAGTGGAAGATTAACGCAAGAGAAACTACATTTTAGCCATCACTGGTATGGACAGATGTTAGTATTCGCTAGTATTCTAGGGGTATACTACTTTTACTTGTATTATATAAATACTGATGTACTGATGCAATGATAAAATCAAAATTAATAACCTTATTAATTGCTATTAATAACCATTAAATGCCTGCACTTAGAGTGACTAATTGTCTCTCTTGTTGCATAACTACGTTTTCATTGTTGTTCTCACATCTAATTTACTTAAATATAAATAGAACATTTTATTTTCCTTTTTATAATAATTATAATAAGTGAATTTCGTGTAAATTAGTGACAACAATTTTGTATTATGAATATACGTTATACGCGCTGGACAAATACAGAAGAGTACGACTATGCGCGTGCTCAATGCAATGAAAAGCTTTGCATTCATTTATCTTGCTAATTTCACGTAATTAATATCTATGGTAGTGAGCAGGCACAACATTGTCTACATTAAGAGTACTAACTAAAAAACCATTACTTTGTTATTAGTTCCTCTTGTGGTGTGTTAGTGCAAGAATCCCTAATTAATTGTTGCTTTCTGTGGCCTGTGGTTTGTCAGGCTATGGTGCGAATACCAGTATCTATATTACCGTAATTTAATACTTAGGCAAACATTTATAATGATGCAACATCTATTTGGGCAGCAGTTTTCCTTTTTTCTTTTCGTTTAATATAACATTTTTGCTAATTGAATTGTTTTTACAATAATTGTTTTGTAGATTAGCATGGGTATAAGGCATCCGTGATATAAATAGAATTAGTTTTGCCCAAAAATTAATAACTAACCATTTATGTGTATCCCAGCGGTGCTAATGATGAAAAGATATTTCGAATTATTTTTGGTGGAAATTTAGATTTTTACTTAGGGTTTGATTTAAAATATAACACCAGACGTATCGTGATTTAAGTGATTTCAATTACAACAAATAACTTGATTAACTTGCCTTCGTGAATTCTATTATGAAACAATTAAATGCTTTCGGTATCTGTTCTGAAAATAAATCTTGAAATTAGAATTTTTCTGTCTCAGTAAAAATAGTTTCTAATACATGATAGTCAGCAAGAGCAGATGCTAGATTAGCTATATAACTGAAATTTGTAATTCGGAAGAAGAATAACGTTACCATATTGGAGGCGACTTCACTTCTACATAAAATGTACAGATATGAAACAGCCCTATTGACAGTAAATGAAAGTGATTTGGAATATTGTTTTTCAAAAAAAATACCGTACCGAACCCTATTTCAATCCCATGGCGCTCGCGAAAAATATCAAGACCAATGAACATCTTAAATTCGAACGTAAATCCTGCTCTGTCATCAAAAAAGCTTTATATGTTCATCAAAAAATCTAACATCTCACATCCAGTAAGCATCTAAATACAAGAAAAACTATATTGGAATTATTACACATTAAGATGATTGATAGCCATAAAATGACATTGCCAAAATGGCTTTCGAATTGAATCAGTTATCTCGAAGACATAGATGAACGAAAATGGAGGGAGCTTGTTAATATTATAAGCTCCCAAAAGGAACGGTAATTAAAGTTTTTTATTTATTTCTTTGGCGGTCAACCATCAGCAGAATAGGGGGAATAACACACAATATATCCGAATTGGAGGTGGCCGTAACTATTTCGGACTGGTGGACGTGCCATGTGATAGCCGCCGGTAATTTTCTTCCAATACAATAGTCCCTTCAAAATAAGGTTGGCCCGAGGCCAATAACCTCGCCCGTAAAAAAAGCTTTATTACGGAACCCCAAATCAGTCTTGAATACATTGATGAACGAGGACGACCACGGAAACGAAAACAGCTAAACAATTAAGAATTTTCTCATGGAACGTACGCTCAATGTATAGAGCTCGAGCAGCACAGCACAGCAGCTAGCCGATATCCTGTCCAAATATATTGCTGATCGCGTGGCAGATTTATAAACATAAGCCTCACAAATGTTTACGCACTTACAGAGGAATCTCCAGATGGTGAAAAAGAAGAATTCTTTAAATCAGTCGAACGGAAACTCCAAGCCTGCCCTCAGTATGATGTAAAAATCATTCTGGGGGATATAAATGCAAAATTAGGTAGGGCGCCAGTATTCAACGTTCACCGGGAAAGAAAGCAGCCTGGAAGAATTTGGGGATCACGTCCGTGCACTAGAACAGTACAGAGAGCACGGACCGCACCAGGCGCGGAAGTTCTACCAAAGAGTCCACGGTACGACGCAATATACACAGCTTTGCACATCCTGCAAAGACAAAGAAGACCACACTATGCTGCCGCCACCAAGCATACACGAATTCAGCGGAGCGATAAATCAGCTAAAAAATAATAATCAGATGGTATCCCAGCGGAGCTGATTAAATAAGCAGGCCCTGAAATACACCAAGCAATTCATGAACTAATAGTACAAGTATGGGAGAAAGAAACGTTGCCAGAAGACTAGCGAAGAGGCATCCTGTGCCCCATTCGTAAGAAAGGAGATATCACAACAGGCTTTCGCAGACGACATTGACATCGTGGGTAGAAACCCAAGAGCTGTACAGGAGGCCTTCATCAAGATCGAGCAGGCGGCACGAAATATGGGGCTGCACATAAATGAGAGATAATATCTCTGGATCTGTCCATACCATGAGATATGAGATATGTGATAAATGATTGTGACTACGTCTGCGAGCTTAAGATCCAACATTGGTCCTTCAAATAAAAAAGTGGAGCGCGAATTTGAAGAAGTGTAATCCTTTAAGTATCTCGAATCAACTGTAGCAGCCAAAAACAGTATGTAACCAGAAATACGCGCACGGTTGCTTAAAGCCAACAAAGCCTACTATTGTCTGTCAAGACTCTTCACATCCAGGAATTTAAACATCCAAGCTGCTGGTATATAAGACAATGGTAATTCCAGTACTTACATATGGATCCAAAACTTGGGTGCTTAGCGAAAAGCTAAAAAGTCTTACGGAGAATTTTTGGCTCTTCGAGCGTTATCGCGATGTCGACATCGTGAAGAGAATTGAGCTCGGTAGGCTTCGATGGCCAGGACAATTAGCTCACATGATCGAAAAGGATCCTGCTCGGAAAGCCATGAAAGAATATGATGATGACGATTTATTTCTTTGTTTTTCTTTCTTTCTTAACTAAAAAATTCAAGTTAAACGTTAAAGACAAATTTTATATATATTTATTAAGTCCATCATTGTTCTACTATTTTAAAAAAGATAATAAGTTGAAGAGATATCATGCAACGAAGACAATTAGGAGGATTTGGAGACAGCGCTCCTTTGTAATTTGTTGCGAGGACGGCGCCCTTCTATTTCCTTCACAACCTAATGTTGCCTTACAATAATAATTCGAAGGACAATGAATACTTGAAAAAAAAAATTATAACTCCTGTCAATGTGCACATAGCTAGCGCATGACATATGATTGCGTGCTTTGTATGAAAGAATAATTGTGCTATGATGGAGTTTAAAAGAAAAATGCCAAATCAAAACTAAAAAACCATCGTCCTGATGATAATTGCAGGCATACTACATATATAAAAGAATTCTATCGGAATGAGAGACCGACTGTAACTTGCCAACCTTCAACGCAAGACCATGATATTGTTTGATAGATCAAGGGCGGTTGATATGCTTTCTTTTGTCTGCACGCCTTCGACTATTGCACGACTGTGCATTTAGACACACACACACACACACAAACATAAATGTGGAAAAGGCAAAAAACCTCCGCTCTGTGTATCTTGCTTATTAGGGAGAAATTTCAATGAAAGACGAATGCAATTCCTAATATAGGGCCAATTATTTTTTCAACCTCCACCCAATCATTTCATTGTTGCATACCTTTCGAATGACAATAAATTCATGCCATAGAAATCATTGGTTTGAGAAACTAATTTTGTTCTTGTGGGTGGGTGTAATTGTGGCTTAATGAATTGGAAACATTGACATTGAAAAATAAAGCGACTATATATATAAGACAAGAAAATAACTACGGAGTTTTATTGTGTTTTTAAATTCTCTATATTAACTTCACTTGCCCGTAAGTTTGTGGGTTTGTGGGTTTGTGGATTTGTGATGGATTCTTGTGATCAATTTTTAACCCACTTCCTACAGCCCGATTTTATTGAAATTTGGCACACATGTGTATTTCCGGAGACAACACTTTCTATTAAATTTTGAGGCCCCTCGGGCTGCGGGGTCGGGGGGCTCCCATACAAAAATTTTAAAAATCTTACCCGATTTTCTTCAAATACCCAATAAACAATACTTTTTCGAAAATTTGGTAGTGATCGGGTCCCGGGTTCGGCCGCAAGGCCCTTATACATTTTTTAAATTCTCTATATTAACTTCACTTGCCCGTGGGTCGTCGGTCGGTCGTCTGTCGTGGATTCTTGCGATCAATTTTTAACCCACTTCCAATGGCCCGATTTTATTGAAATTTTGCACACTTGCGTATTTCCGGAGACAACACTTTCTATTAAATTTTGAGGCCCCTCGGGCTGCGGGGTCGGGGGGCTCCCAAACAAAAATTTTAAAAAATTTACCCGATTTTCTTCAAATTTTACACACATGTGTATACCCAATAAACAATACTTTTTCGAAAATTTGGTAGTGATCGGGTCCCGGGTTCGGCCGCAAGGCCCTTATACATTTTTTAAATATCTGTACTGGCATCAGATATTCGTCGCCCTTTATGGACTGTGTGCGGTGTGTGCTGCGCAGTCGGCTGCGCTGCATGGTTTTGGTGATGGTGGAGAGAGAGAGAGAAATCTTAGCGCACGCACAAATGAACCCAGCAAATGAAACGAGACATAAATGTTTTATGCTTACTTCAACTTACATTTTTATTATATACTGAATTGTATTTTTATTGATGTCGTTTTTTTTGTTGTCGATATCAACTTACAGATAGAACAACAAGTTTTCACAATATTCTGTCATTTGGCGTTTTCATAAATTAGTTCAGAGCAGTCAAAGAGTTCTCAAGATAAATGTTCGTGTTTCTTATTTGCTCAGAGTATGAGCGTGCTCTAAGTGCTCAGAATAAAATGATCTGAGCTTTTTCAATTTTAACATCTGATGTCAAATGTTTGTTTCGATGATTTTCTCCTACAATAAAAAAAATGGCCCAGTATCGAGGGACTCCCATATCAATTTCTGCGATTAGAGAATTTAGATGAAAAATTTTAATTTTTATGGGTTGTTTTTTTTAAATATCTATACTGGCATCAGATATTCGTCGCCCTTTATGGACTGTGTGCGGTGTGTGCTGCGCAGTCGGCTGCGCTGCATGGTTTTAGTAGTAGAGAGAGAGAGAAATCTTAGCTCACGCACAAATGAACCCAGCAAATGAAACGAGACATAAATGTTTTATGCTTAATTAAACTTACATGTTTATTTACTGAATTTTATTTTTATTGATGTCGTTTTTTGTTGTCGATATCAACTTACAGATAGAACAACAAGTTTTCGCAATATTCTGTCATTTCGCGTTTTCATAAATTAGTTCAGAGCAGTCAAAGAGTTCTCAAGATAAATGTTCGTGTTTATTATTTGCTCAGAGTATGAGCGTGCTCTAAGTGCTCAGAATAAAATGATCTGAGCATTTTCAATTTTAACATCCTGATGTCAAATGTCTGTTTCGATGATTTTCTCCTACAATAAAAAAAATGGCCCAGGATAGAGGGGCTCCCATATCAATTTCTGCGATTAGAGAATTTAGATGAAAAATTTAAATTTTTATGGGTTGTTTTTTTTTATTTAATTAAAAGAACTCTTTTAAGTACGTTGAAGTTAATGATTATTTTTTTATCGTTAAATTTTAAACAAAACATTTTACGGTTAATATTTTTATAAATAAAATTGATGAATGGCTGGCCTACCAATGTTAAAATGCTACCATTCGCGAATCGCGATATTAAACATAGGTGATCTAGTTTCGGAGATCTACGTTCAAAGCAAATCGTGTACACTATGTCCTCTACAGAAAGTAAAAACTACATGCAAGGAGCAAGAATCTAGATATGAATATAAGCCAGATTTTATCGAGTTTTATTTAATTTTTCTGCCGAGAAGGTATTTCTTATAAGCTAGGAGGTTTTACATTTCTCCAGCTAAATATTGTTACAATTTCTTGTTGTTGCATTGGTACTCGTGTCACTGATGTATTTTGACATTGATGTTTTGGAAATAATGTTTTTTGGGAAACTTTTTTTTTTGAGATTAATGAATTTCGACCAAAAGCAGGGCTGAATCTACAATACTCTAGAGTTTAGGAATGAAGTCATCAGGGAATCCAGAATATTGTATTATAGCAAAGCTTAGAAATTTTAAAAAATCCTTACACAAATTTTTTTTAGTGGTTAAGTTATGGATTTTTCAAGAAAAACAAAACCAAAAAATCTGATTATATTCTTATCGATCCTTTTAAAATTGCTGGTCTTTCTGGATTTGTTTTGATACCTTCTATCCGTCCTGTTTGTGATCAAGACCAAGACCAAGACCAAGACCAAGACCAAGACCAAGACCAAGACCAAGACCAAGACCAAGACCAAGACCAAGACCAAGACCAAGACCAAGACCAAGACCAAGACCAAGACCAAGACCAAGACCAAGACCAAGACCAAGACCAAGACCAAGACCAAGACCAAGACCAAGACCAAGACCAAGACCAAGACCAAGACTAAAAGATTCTCCCGTTTAAAGTTTCGTAAGTGCTCTTTTTATTTTTAGAACCCGCATATGTCGTTTGTTTATCTGTATACGAGTAAGTACGTATATAACCATACCAAACTCAAAAACTCAGACAGAAGATCTTCAGCGAGTCTGTTGTGTAGTATTGTGTTTACAAACGAGGTTTGACAAAAAAATTTTAAAAGAAGACGTCAACGAAGACGTGTGTGACATGGCATCAGTTACAAATAGAAATGTTGAAATTGTCTGAGTTCTTTTGGAAAAATTAGTCTAGACTTTCTTGAAAAAATATTTTTCCAATTAACCGCTAAACATAAATGATGGTAGTTTTTTCTATACATACTAAGTGATGAGAGTAAAGTAATGGGCAGAGTATAGGACAAGACTTATTTGAACATCTAAATACAATACTCTAAATACATATAAGAAATAGGATAATAAAGCGAGCTTCTCAGCTCGCCTAATGGATAGTTTTAATTCAGTCTAAGCACTGAATTATCTTAAAAGCTCAATATTAACCATTTAATTCAAAGAATTCGTAACAATTTTTTTCGGTGAAAAAACCCTTTTTTTCTTATTTTTTTGAGAAATTTTTTATTTCTTTTTTTTCTTCTTCTTTTTTAATTTTTTTAAACGCGCTACAAGCATCTTACACGCCACGCACCATGCGCCAAACGCCACACACGTCACAAAGCCGTCACGTCACGAAGCCGAGATATACGAGTTAACTAAAAATGACGAAAATAATTATTAATGAAAATCATCAGACTTGTTTAAGCTTCTTCCCTTAAAAATAAAGTCCTAAATCTGTAACTTCAACTTGGGATCAGTACTGAAAATCATTCCTACCAAAAACTTTCCACTACTATAGACACACCAGCTAATGTATTCTGCTATGCGAGTGACTACACACACCTTTGTATGTATGTTTAGTTGTAATTCAGTCTAAACACTAATTTATCTTAGAAGCCTAATAGTATGGAACGTTAAATGTAGGTCTTTCATTCGTAAGCGATAGGTCTTTCGATTTCATAAGCGATTTCTGAAATAGACTGAAAAACCCACATTTTATTTTGCAAAGGTTTAGGTTAAAAAAAAACCGATACCGATGCGTAGATTGAGTATTTTTGTCAGTTTTCTCAGGTGTAGTAACTCTTATGAATGAAAAAATTACGCCATCGCAAGCCGAGCGCTAACCAATTGTTTTAAAACAAGTCCCACCAAATTTTGACTGGTAGAAGCCGAGATATAAAACTCAGCAAATAAACGTACAAAGGAACACATGTACATACGTTCGCTGAAAAAATTTTCATGTCCTCTAAATAGTTATAAGCTTCACCCTTATCTATCTAATCTATAATCTATATAGAATAAAAAAACCACCCATAAAAAAAAAGTTTTTCAGGTAAATTATCTAATAAACAAAAGTATACTGAATTCCACAATAAATGCTGAAATATAAAAACACATACGAAGCACTGCAACCCAGCAACAAAACCACCCCAATCGTAAAGCAAGCAGCGCTCGGCCTTGGTGCGTCCGTTCCGATCATGCCTTCCCTTTGACGGGTGATATCACAAAATGTATCGTCAACATCACCACGAACCATTACATAAATTGGCATATCGGCGCGTGTGAAATATATTATTTTTATGTGTAGGGATGTCTAACTGTCACTATTCATCAGCAATCCCAAAAATTATGGCATCTACACTAACATCAGTTGTTTTAAATTATTTTTACATACTCGTATATTCACCTCCCTACCAGCACTAATAGAGATGATAGTGGTGTATTTTAAGTAATATGTGTACCAACTAACAAGTTTAGTTAAAATTAAGCAAGGCGTTCCACAGTTACGCTACAACAAAAATACATGGATACATACATCCATTTATATATACTTGGTCTGCAAGAATTTGATCTGCAAGACCTCAAGACCAAGACCAAGACTTAGGCTACAAGACGAAGACTAATGGCTCGAATGCAAGACAAGGACCAAGACTCGACCTGCAAGACCAAGACCGAGATGAAATCGAGAATTGAGAACTTTTCTGTTTTGTCAATTTAATTACCATCCAGGATTATTGCTGAAGGGCTACTTGGACGACTCCTTTATGCTCTCGCGATTTTATTATGTTGTTCCAGATCAGAATCTATCGTGATCAAGACTCAAGACCAAGACCAAGACTTAGGCTACAAGACGAAGACTAATGGCTCGAATGCAAGACAAGGACCAAGACTCGACCTGCAAGACCAAGACCGAGATGAAATCGAGAATTGAGAACTTTTCTGTTTTGTCAATTTAATTACCATCCAGGATTATTGCTGAAGGGCTACTTGGACGACTCCTTTATGCTCTCGCGATTTTATTATGTTGTTCCAGATCAGAATCTATCGTGATTAAAAAATCTCCTGTTTTGTGCAACTCAATAGTTATGCAGTAAAGTTTATAAAAAATCTACCACATTAAGCCGGTGTTGCGAAATTATGCCATAGGGGAAATAATTTCTTAAAAAACAAAAAAAAAATAGAAATAAAAGTATATTATACTAGTAGTGCAAAAATAACAAAAATATGACGTGTTTTTGCTGTAATTTCATTTTTTTGGATATTAATTAATTTTATAATTGGCGTGCTATTTAATTCCACTGCAAATTGCTATTTGCTCAATCTGTACTAATAATATAAAGAGGTAATGGTGGTAGGAGTTAGGAAATTAGGGAGAGGAAAAAAGAGAGAACAAAAGAGTCCATGCACGCGTGTCTTAAACGACTCAGATGATACAAATGCGGAAAAACAGAATCAGTCAATTCATTCCACATAACTATCGTGCGACTAAAGAAGGAATCTCTGAATGGTGGACCTGTGAGCCCTGGACCCGGACCCGAGTCTGGGCACGGGTATTACGGATGGGTTGGAGAATGGGCTGGATGCATCTGGATATTTCTTTTGAACACCGCTTGTGGAAAAAGCAATAAAACAGTGACACATTTCTATGATGTTCAAGCGATTCGATTGTTTTCGCGATACGTACGTCACCAATAAGTTTTAACGCGCGGATTTGAACTCTGTCTAGTAGATGAATTGAGAGTTTTTCAGTTTTTTTGATGCAAGATCCATTCATGAATAAAGTTTGGGGGTTTAAATTACGCTTGGACGACAGAAGACAGCATTGGGTTTTAGAAGCGTTAAATTCAACTCTATTATGTAGTCAATGTCAGAATTTAACGTGCTTAGTTTACGTTGTTGTTCAAGTTCCACTTGTGACGAAGAGGGGCGTGCAGAAAGCGTGAAGTCATATGAAAAGCTAAGAGTACTGTCGTCAGCGAAAGAACTGATTGGATTAGAGGTGGTGGTTAGAAGATCATTAATGAAAATCAGAGAGAGTGTCGGAGATGAAGTAGATCCGTGAGGAACACCGGTGTTTATGCGGTGAACATTGGATTTGAATCCGTCCAATACGACCTGGATTGAACGGTCAGAAAGGTAGTTACTAGTCCAATACGCGGAGCGACCGTAATACTCTACACAGTCGTTTATTATTTGGTAATAATCGCCAAAATATGTGTTTTTGAGGTCGGAACTATTTCAATGACTTTTTTTTCCACGCTTCCTAGGGACTCGCGACACGCGTCAAAAGCGGGCCATCAAAGTGGGCACCTGACATTGAGCCGCTCACAAAATTTCAGGCCTCTTGGTCGTGGGTTAAAAAAGCATCAAAACCGAGAAAATGAAAAAATGCTATTTTGGACTGAGATACTCACAATATTTTATCTCTCCAGGACGTGTGGAAGGTAGTTAAAAAGGACCTCAAATAATTTGAAAAAAATGTCAACCCATCACATGCGCCACACGCGACACGCGTCATACTCGGAAAAATAAAAATTATATTTTGGACTTAGACACTTAGCTCTCTAGGTCATCTGAAAGGTCGTTAACAGGACCTCAAAGTGGTCGAAAATACAGACAAAAAGTGGTCTAGTTAAATAAAAGTTTTTAGTAAAAAGAACTTTCTTTAAAGAACTCAACCCAGCCCCAACTTTTGCTTTTCACTAACTGAATATGAAGTCACTGTTGTGCACGCAGTAGCAGGAGTGAAAGGAGTGAAAAAATACAAGTAAAAATTAACTCGCATAGATCGTATAGATCGTATATGATATAGTTTTTTGTTTGAGGGGCTTTTTTTCATTTTTTTAGCCTAATTTCCACAGACAAAATGGAACTTTATTTTAGTATCAGAAATGTTCTCATTTTGGGGCCTTTTTTAATTTTGACATTTGGGGTATTATTTCCTGCAGACTAATTTTACAGCGCCCACAAAACCAAACAAAAATGCCAGATACTATGGAAATCTTAGATAATACAAGGTAATAAAATTTCTTGGATCTTTTTACCAAACATTTTTTATCAGGGGAATATATTCTTCTTTTTATTCTTTTTCTAAAACTCTTTTGCTGTTAAGGTTATGAGAAGCCTGGATTATTAATCTTGACAGTCTCTCTGTTACTGTTTTGTGGTCGGGTGCTTTACTCTCTTCCTTCCTTTATCTACATTCTACACGCTGAAAAATCCTTCCATGCAATCTGGAATTCTATAAGCGCAAGAGAGAAGGGTAATGAAAAGGAAGATATTTCTCCCGAACCGTTTCGGGCAAACTTGTCCATGAAATTTCTTGACGTTTCTTGTTTCCTCCATAATAATATTTATAAATATCATAATATTTGTCGTCCTCTTTACTTTATTCGTCAAACGCAGTGGTAGAACGGAATGTTTTAGCACACGATTACGCGCCGTTTCCACGTCAAAAAACAATAATTTTACAAAAAGTTAAAATGGGTGATTAAAATTATGGAATTATCGCTGAAAAAAACACATGACGAAAATTAAATAAAATATTTAAAAAAATATGTTATCGTATATGGAAAAACATATGTTTTTGTTGCATCTGTATCATAAGGTAATATGTGTTCTAAGTATTGAGTTTGGAAGTGCATTAGTTGTGGTTTCGTTTATAATTTCGGTGATCACAACTACCAATTTAACGCCCACTAATATAGAGGATGTCGCCTAATTCGTGCACAATAATTTGGATGATGGACAGTAAAAGTAAAGGTTTTTCTCCAATGGTTACATCATTTGTTGGGGCTTTCAGAAAAAGCTTACTTTGGTGTACCCTGACTCATGTTAACGGAAATTGCTCTGTTAATACTAACGGTAGAAACTTTTTTTAGGACTTTTTCAGAAGCTTTTTCCAAAATGATGTCAACATTGCAGGTAAGTTTTTACTGTAGAATGATTTTTTTAGAATACACTTTTATTGTAGCATTATTTAAAGCCCGTATACGTGCACAAGCAAATTTTTCATTGTAGCATTATTCTTATTTGACGTGAAGACGGCGCGTTACTTCTCCTATTAAAAGGAATAAGCGAATGAAAGGAAATCAAATAATTATATGTCAAAAATTTCAGCAACTTGATTTCAGTGCCTTTCATAATGTGGATGTTCACGGTTTTTGTGAAGAAAAGCACAAACGATAATTAGGGATTTACACTGAAATCGATAACAGCTGTATTTTATTTGGAATCTGAATCCGAATTCGAATGTCAAAACCAGCCAAAACCAGCAAAACAGCTGGTTTTCTTATTCCAAAGAGGATATAGATAGTGCAATTGTTGTTGTAATTCCTTATTCCTCGGCAAATAAAATACAGCTAACATAATGTAGATCCCTTCTATCCAAATATGTTATGTGGAAACAATTTCAGTAACAAATCTTCGTTTCAAGTCATCTGTACATATATGTGCATGTGGTTCTTTTCGTTTCACTGTGCGATCTAAAACATTAAAAAAAAGCCTTATTATGCCAACGTTTAACAGTCATGTTTTCTACATTTGGGCATCGAGTGCGTATGTGTCATAATATCCAAGAAAACGTCGTTCCATTTAATGGATTTGTTTGTCTGTTATAAGTGATATGGATATGGAAACACTGTATGCAGACGTTGACAAGTGGTTTATTATTGTATTAAAGCTTCGCTATTATATTTGCTGTATTCCATTATGCCTTCCGAGGTCATACAATATAGTAGCGAGATAACAAAGATAAAAGAAATGCGTCTTTTAGTTTTTTACAATTTATATAAGAAAGTAGGCGATACATTATTTATTTGATATATATAAATTGAAAACGAGTGTTATCAAGACGTTGAATTTACTCTTCTTAATATCTATTTAAAGAATATAATTTTAATCTTTTTATATTTGTTTCGCAAAGTAGTAGCTACTCATACGAAAGGTCTAAAGTAGCTGGGAGGTAGAAATCGCGAGTCCGTTCATAATGGAATTGTTACAGAACCTAAATATGCAAAACATATACAAACAAAACCGTTGCGTTTAAATTGAAATCGTTGGTTGTATTCTGTGGTTTTCACACAATGCGCAGATTTCACACGTCAGTCATAGCTATAAACTCAAGCTGTTTACTGATTTCGACTAGAAACGATTGTAACCACAACTGCGAAGAAATTATTGCGTAGCAGTCAAAAAGTGCGGCAATAAATTCTTTGTACTTTCCGTTGCGTTAAGTATCAAACTTCGTTATTTGTTCTGCTAGTTATGGAAGTGGTAGTCGTCTTAACGACAGTTATTGGCTTGACTCATATTGTTTACTATGAATTCTGATCGACGGTTAATTTATTTGTTTTGCATAAAAAGTAAAGTAAATACTTTTTTATTGCAAGATCCTTAAAGTAAGTTTATGTGGTTTTTGCGTTTAAGTATGTATGTAGAAGTTATCAGAGTAATAAAAACTTAAAATGAAAAGAAATCGTAAGCAGATGAAATCCTTGTTTAGCTGATAAAATATAATAGGCCCGAAACTAATCAATCAGTTTCAATCAAATCGAAATCGAAAAACATCAAATCGTTACGAAATGTATAGAGTGCGTAAGGTATTTTGTAAATAAAAACACAAGTTCGTTTATTCATAAATTACAACTTTAATTAACAATTTACATGAGTTCATAAATTTACACTGGTGATTACTTATTATTCTTATAAAACGCTTATATTCCCATAGGTAGCGGCATCGCTATATACTTTTCAACTTTTAAAGTAGTCTGGTTAAATTCCAAATAATAACTTACTTAACACGAAACGATAGGTCGAGAAGGTTATATTCTTATATAAGTTACGTAAAGAGGCACCTAGAAAATTCCAGAACGTACTGGTTCCCAATATAACTACTATATATAATTTATATACAAGTTCCTATATGTGGGGAACATATAACTTTTATAAACATAATTACTGAGGCTAAATGTATGTCAGGTTTTCTTTTTCGGTAACTTCTTAGTTCTAATACAATTCAATATAATACTTTTTCTTATATGAAGTATGTACAGTTCGATAAAAGATTTCTATTTATATTTTCGTAACAATAATTATCCTTGATTACCAAAGCCATTATTGTATTTTTTTTGTTTTTAAACGGTATGTTATTAACACATTTTTTCCTACCGTCACCTTTCAAAACTCAAATGAAAATAATCGAAAAAACAGCCGATACAAATTAATAGTGAGGTTTGAGCTTTTATTAGCTTGGAAAAATGCATGAAATTTGAAAATCGAAATCAAAGTGTCCAAGATTGTGTTTATGAATTAATCAGTTCTGTAAGCTGCTAAGTGCTAATGATAATAGCAGACCTGCAATTAACAAGGTTGAGCTAGAAACTTTAATGGCTTACAATTGGATAAGCGTTACACCAACTGACAATAGGTTACACCTATTGCTAGGCTAAAAATACAAAAATGGAGGTGAAAACCTAAGCCTGCTTTTACTTATGTTTTCGTATAAAGGGTGAACTTTGTTGAAGACAGGCGGGAAGCCCACCGCCAATAAACTGATTAAACCTTATCAGTCTGTCTAAATTTGATATTTAAAAAATAACCTTTAGTATTACAAGCAAAGTTCACACCGCGTATTTTTTACCTTCACCACGATTTTGTTCGGAATATGTGAGTGAAGAATAGAGACTTTCGTACACGTAGATGGTGTGTAGTACACACTTATATATTTTTGTGTTGTTGTGTTTTTTGTGTTGTGTTAACTGTATTGTTTTTCCCTTGTGTTTGTGTCTTCGGAGAACATATCTACCCCGCTAATCTAACACCCACGCATTTAGCACTTCTTTGAACTCTAACTCTCAAGGTCTCAATCACGCTGGTGGAATTAATATAGGCTTCAGAGTATAACTGTTTTGACATCACCTCAGTGTCATGCTGCTGACTTGTGATAAATTTCGATTCTTATAACCAACATAGTCTCAATGTGTTGGTTTTAGGCATTGAGCGCGTATTTCTAGTTTCATGGTTTTACCGGTGTCCCATGGTGATTATGATTATAATGTGCTAAAGAGCTTGTGCACTGCTACCTTGAGGTCTATTGTGCGTCCCTGATGTTTTACCACATTATGTGAATGCTCAGTTCCTTCGTGAACGGCACCACATCTGACAATGCGATTGGTCTGGCATTTTGCCAAGGAACTGTATGAGCCTTGAAATGTTGTATTATTTTCTGAATGAGGGCTACGCATACGAAAAGTATGTGCTCTGGCGTTTCCTTTGCCTCGTTGCAGAATCGGCAGCGGTCCGATTGGGATTTACCGATTTTTAAAAGATGGCCATGAAGTGAGCCTTCTCGTGTCAAATACCAAACTAGTGTTCTTAGTATATGGCGGTCCAGTTTGAGTGCCCTGGACCCTGGACTGGAGATCACATAGATCTCGGTTCTTTTGTACTTTCTTTTAGTACAGGACGCAGGCTTCTATTGCTATAGTTTCTTCCTGGAATTCGTAGTGTGATTCTGGGTCCGAATACTCCTGCTCCGGTTCCAGTGTTTGTTTTGAATCTGCAGCTGCCATCGTCCACTAATTTTATTTTAGTTAGGTGTCCTTTCGGTGTGCAATGTCCTGTTAGGAAGCCCGTAATGATTCTTACATTATTTCTGCTTAGTCCCAATATCATGCGAGACCTCCTTGGGTTCTAGCTGGCAACCATTTCGATTGCTTGCCGTAGACCTGGGAGATTCTTCCTCTTACGGAAGCGGCTTACTTATACTGCGTAACTCTTCCCATATACCATAGAACGATTCTGGCCCAACTGCTCCTTTATTTGCGAGCATATCCGCTGATTCGTTGCCTTCTATAACAGTGTGTCCCGGCACCCAGTACAAGCGCACTTTGTTGACTTCGCCCTGCATTCCTGCACAAGCTTAGATGTGAAGTTCTACAACTTTTCTATAGAATCAATAAAATATTTATTTGCGTTAAGGCAGTGTTCGTAAAAAACGCATTCGCCCGATCGTTTTTTCGTCGACTTTAGTTACAAAATTGGTTACCACGAAATGCCGTTTTATGTTAAGCCTATGTTCACCATAAAAGTCCATTCTAAATATTGGTGAAAGAATTTTTGAAATAGGTCCAGCAGTTTTGAAGATTACCTCCTACATACAAACCAACATTACCTCTTTATAATTTATAATCTTGGTGAGGGGCAAGAAATCGAAAACGTAAATATATGATTTTATGTAATTTTGAATTAGATTAGAGAACACAAATTAAAAATTAAAATCTATAATATCCTTCCTTTGCAAGGGGGCTACCAAGATAACCTTATCCTTGGATTATGGGATTATGTTGTTTGTATGTTTAAACTCAATACCTTCTTCCTCTTTTCGAGTAAAAAACAGAGGTAACCAAAATCTATGAGCAAGTTTAAATCTTCTTTAATGAGAAAATATCACGATTACACTGTTAATGATGATGAAGAAAAGTGCGCGACGTGGACCGATTGTTACTCAAAACCTGCACACGCACAAGTTAAAAGTTTCACATTTCATGACGACGATGTGTCGTGGCTGTACAAGTACTAGTCCTCCGTCTTTATGATTATCCTTGTACACAGAACACTTTGTGTACGCCCCTATGACGGATGATGCTGTGCAAAGTCATTAAAATTGTTGGATACTCGTTCGTTCCTTGGATATAATAAATACGTATCTAGCACGAGACTCTTCTAGAAGTTTGATCTTTAGCTTGAGTCTTTTTTCACTCTTACCAGATTGGCATTTGTTTTTAATTGCTGCAGTTAAAATCAATAAACTTACATGAGAGAAAGTGTGATACACAGTCAGTGCCAAACATGAGATATTATTTAGTAAACACAAATTCTATACACTTTACATCTTTGGTAGATACACGTTTACTCATTAAGAGCTCGGATACGACGAACATGAGTTTCCCAACGTAATGTTAGGAGCGACATTCTAATCTAGGTCTCGCATATAATATGCACATTTCTCGAAGAGATGAGTAAGCTCATCATTATGTTGTGATGTGTGTTCTTGTATAATGTATGCGCATTTACAAGGATTCATTTTAGTTACGCTATTACCACCTAGATCCTTTGTACTTATAGTTTAAACCTCAGCCTTAGCCCAGTCGGGAAATCATCATCAGCGGTGCAATGACAGTCACGTCCGAGACAGATTTAGAAGATATAGACGAATACTCGTACATAGGTAGTATTATGGTTGTGTATGAGTATGGTAGTAATCTTCTTGTATCTTTTGTCAAATGTTTGTTGTAGTTGTGTTATATCTCTCGAAATATGTCCTTTTAATTACTCAGAATAGCTTTACACTTGGTATCGCTGTTGGATTTATTTCCACTAGGATATGGAGAGAGTCATTTGAGTTTACCGCAAAATATTGTCACTGTGTCTCTAAAGTGTTGTATATATGTCATAGTGAATATGCGAGTTTTTGCAAATGATAGTTGCTGTTGTACATGTGGATAAGGTATCTATATTAAAAAGAAATATATTTATTATGCAATTCAAAAGAAAAATACTATTATATGGTTCGTTTCAACATTTTAAAGAGAATGACGTTTTGAGTCGTATAAGATTTTGCCAATGAGCAAACTAGAGCAAGAAATATGGGCGAATTCAACTTAGGAGAAGGGACTACCGGAAAATTCCAACCAAAGTAATAATTCGATTCATTAAAATACTAGAAGACTCTCGGGTACAAAAAATAAGGAGCTCCATGTATGTGGCTTGGACAATTTCGTATTGTACCGTAGTA
Source organism: Nephrocerus scutellatus (assembly GCA_947095585.1). Taxonomy (NCBI): domain Eukaryota; kingdom Metazoa; phylum Arthropoda; class Insecta; order Diptera; family Pipunculidae; genus Nephrocerus; species Nephrocerus scutellatus. The sequence continues at coordinate 80,277,231 of OX352764.1, read as the reverse complement.
CTGATGAAAATATACTATTTGTCGGTACACAATATACCGTAAAGCCAAATCAAGTAACACTTTCTTTTCAGGTTTTGATCATCATTATCATATTTGGCTCTACAACTGGTGTCCGGTCCTGGCCTCCCGCAAAAAATCTCTCCACCGGTCCCGATTTAGAGTCGATGTCATCCAGTTTGGTATCCCTAAACTCTGGGCGTCCTGGTCAACGTTATCCTTCCAGCGTAGGCTTGGCCGGCCTCGCTATCGTGCTCCATAAATCCTACCGCAAAGAACTTTCCGAGAAGGATCATCTTGGGTCATGTCCTGTCCATCGGAGCCACCGAGCTTAATTCTCTTCACGATGTCGACATCGCGGTAACGCTCGTAGATCTCATTATTATAGAGTCTCCGGAATTGTCCTTCGTCACATACGGAGCCAACAATTCTCCGTAAGACTTTTCTCTCGAACGCGGCTAAGAGGTCAGAGAGCTTTTTGCTAAGCACCCAAGTCTCGGATCCATATGTAAGCACTGGTATGACCATTGTCCTATATATCAGCAGCTTGGATATTATGGTAAAGTTCCTGTATTTGAAGAGTCTTGACAGACTATAGTAGGTTTTTTTGGCTTTAAGCATATTTCTGGTTCCATGCTGTTATCGTCTGCTACAGTTGACCCAAGATAGGTAAAGGATTGCACTATTTTAATTGCGGGACCGATGTTGGATCTTCTACTCGCAGACGTGGCCACCATGTATTTTGTTTTGCTCTTATTTATGCGCAGCCCCAGATTTCGTGCCGCCTGCTCGATCTGGATGAAAGCTTCCTGTACAGCACTTCGGTTTCTACCAACGATGTCAATATCGTCTGTGTAAGCCAGTACCTAAATGGACTTATAGAGGATTGTTCCTCTCGCCGTTACGTCAGAGTCTCGGCTCACTTTCTCCAACGCCAGGTTGAAGAGGACGCAGGCCAATCCATTCCCTTGTCGGAGCCCGTTATAGATATTGAATGATAGTGATACGGATATTGTTACTTGGCTTATATCATTGGTTATTGTCAACCTACGGCGGCTTTAGGTCTATAAAAAGATGGTGTTGTGAGTTTTGAAACTAGACATTTTTCCATCAGCTGCCTAATGGTGTTAATCTAATTAGTTGTTGATTTGCCGGGGATGAATCCACACTGGTATGGACCAAGTATGACTTTAGCGTATGTGGCTATCCTCTTGAAGGATAGAGGAGAAAATCTTATACGACTCAAAACGTTATACCACGATAATTGCTTCAGGTTTTGATATCTTCTTTCTAATGTATGGGGCACATGATGCCTCTTCACCAGTCTTCTTGCATCGCTTCTTCCTCCCATACTTGCACTATTATTTCATGAATTGCTTGGTGTATTGGGAAATTGACATGTATACGTTAAAATTGGTCTTACGAACGCCTGGTAACAAAGGATCTTCACCTGCCATTTCAGATGGCTTGAATAAAATTAGTTTTTTCAGTGCCATTAAAGTAGCTTTACCTTCTTCACAGCAGTATTTATGTGTTCATTGAATAAAATTGGTCCTTGTAACTGAAACAAATTTTTTACTGGGCGAAAAATTATCCTTACAAAAGAATGCCCATACACTGTGTGCGTTTTGTGTGGCATGCTTAACAGTAATAGAAACACACTTGCATGTTTGTGTGTAAGCGTAATAATTGAAAAAACTAATTTCCAAATTCTTATCACTGGAGGATAGAAATGACGCATTTGTTGTTATTAAAAACAATTCTACAACCCTGCGTACTCCTGCCTATAGCTTCACCATTTAAAAATATGTCACAAAGAGGAAAATAGAACTAACAGGGGTTATCACAAAGTCATGCCTTTGTATCTCCCTCTTCGCACACCCTCAACATTCAGTTAAGGACCTATATGTACGTAATATGTTTAACCAAATCAGTGCATAGCTTTGTGACTTTAACCTTTGCAATAACAACGTTTCGTGTTGTTTTTCGTTCGTAAACACAGCACACGCACATTTTCAAAATGGAATAAATACTTTAAGTAACCAAACGTTCTCTAATCATTGAAAGCTGGTACGTAAAATATGCAAAAATGCGAAAGTTAACTTTGAAGTGAACTAACTCGCAGCTTGTTTTTTATGCGTCATATATACCATAAAGGAAATAGAATATGGAGTGGCGCATTCCTGGCATAGAAAACGAAAATCTGATCACAATAAGGGACATCGCACGAATTTTTTACCAATTGCCTTTTTTCACGCTTTTTCGGCTTGGTATTTTGCTCTTCCGAACTATTGACAAAACTCCATTGGTTGCTGGTTTCATAATTGCTTTACGTGCTGTGGAGTGTAGAGCACAGTTTAGAAAACAAAAATAGAAATAGAAACTGGTCTGGTCTTATGTGAGCTTTAGGGAATATTGTTTGCATATGCAATGAAGCTGCAAGCATGAAGCAATGAAGGTCTGTAAGTGTAACAATAGAATCGATATGTGAAAACGACGAGGCGCTAATTTCATTTGTAGTTTCACATTATCACTTCAGTAATAAATTGTGCTCAGCAGATTTGCAGAATTGCCCATTTTTATTATATTTCAAGAATATCTATAAAAACTAAACAAAAATGTTTCGGTTAGCGAAGCTTGTGTTCACAGGAGATTTTAGTTACCTTTGTATAACATGTTGTGAATGAAGATGAACATGTGTTCAGCATCAATGCAGTGACACAATTCCAACGATTTTTATATATCTTGAGTTTAAAGAAAAGAATTTTGACAATGGTCGTACATGCGAATTCTAGACATCTCTTCTTTTCTCCTCCTTTTTCTTAACGCCCACGCTGTGTCAAGCATATAGCCGAGCACAATAAGGGTGCGAACCCCTTTAAGCGTGCGCGATTTTTGCGATGTAAGAAAGATACGAGTTTTGAAAGATTTCTATAATTGTTTCTGTTTTAAAGATGTAATTTCATTATCCTTACAAATCCTAGCCCAATTGACTGATACTGCGACTTAAAAAGATCTATTGTATCGTAGGGTGTAACTAATCTTAGAAACTTACAACCTTCCTAATTAAGTATAGTAAGTCCTTAGAATAGCAGAATTACGCAGATCTGCCGACGAACATAATGCCTTGTGAAAAATATGTCTCCTTAACAAGATAAAACCTGGACAGTCACAGAGGATGTGCCCGGATGGTTCGTTCTCCTCCAAGCAGAACCTACATTCCGTGTTTGAGCCCAGATTAATTTTGCTAAGGTAAAATCGTAAGCCACATTGAGCTGTGAGAAAGCTCACTAGCTTTTTGATGCTATCTTTGCCCTTATAGGAAAACTGCCTGATTAATCGTTTTGGTGGATTTCGGTGGGAAGTTTACTTTCCCATTTATTAATCATAGCTGTGGTGGTAGCCCAGCTTATATTACAGTAAGGTTCTGGTCCTAGAAACGCATATTCTGAACAAGCCCTGGCTAGTTCATCTGCATGTTCGTTGCATGCAACACTCTGATGACCGGCGACCCAACCGAGTTTCACCCTGTTGAGCCCTGCCAGTGATTGCAGTGCATCGTATCAGTAATTAACTGATTTAGAGTCCATTTTTCTGAAAGATATCGCTTTCAGTGCTGCCTAAATATCTGAATAGATATAAATCGTAGCGCCTATAATATCATTACTAAGGTTAATCCTAGCGCAGACCCCAATGGCATGGAGTTCCGCTTGGAAAACAGCGGAGACTTTGGTGTTGGGTCCGAATACCCCAGCTGCGACTCCAGAAACCATCTTCGATCCGTCTGTGTACCAGACCAGACCTTTGAGTCAAGGATATTCAGGTGTTCCCCGTAGTCACCCGGATTGTACCCATATTCTAATTGCAGCTTTATAGCGCTTCTAACGGCCGTCTTCCTAATGAATATTGGCAGGGGCCCTAAAAGAGTTTCTAAAGCAGTCTAGGGCAGGTACGCATCATACCAGTTGTACCTGGACAGGCAATTCTTTGTAGCTTCTGAAGCTTAATTACTGTTGTCCGTAAAATAACTTTCTGCCACTATACGATGACCGCGTACGTGATAATTCGTCTAACCTTCATGGTATCCATGGTATAAGACCCCAAGTTCTGCCGTAGAGGCGTCTACAGGCACGCAGGGCCCTAGTGGCATGTTCAATGGCATGTTGCATGTGGTATGTTTAATGGTTGATATGCGATTTAAAAAGCCCTGGGTCTCCAAAATTTTTACCAAAAGTGTTATGCAATGAAGATAAACAAATGTATACAATTTGAAGTAAATCAGGCTAATTTGTTTAAAAAATTTGTGTGGGGGCGCATGACCCAGGGGCCCTGGGTCTCAAATTTTTTAGAAGAAGTATTGTCCATCGGAGATATACATTTACATAAAATTTAAAGAAAATCGAGTTCGTTTTTTTTTTTAATTTGTATGAGGCCTCACGACCCCGGGGCCCGGCATCTCCAAAATTTTCACAAAATTGTTGTACATCGGAGTTACATCTATAAAAAATTTGAAGAAAATCGGGTAAATTTTGTAAAATATTTGTGTGGGAGCGTCCTGACCCCGAGGCCCGAGGGGCCTCAAATTTTAAAAGAAAGTGTTGTCATCGTCATGCATGTGTGCAAAATTTCAATGAAATTTTACTTTGGGAAGTGGGTTAGAAATTGATCGTAAGATTCCACGACAAACAAACATACAAACAAACACACGGGCACGCGCCTTTAATATAAAGAATTTAAAATTAGGATTAAGTATGGAGCTATTTCATAATAATATTGTTGTACAACAGTCTAAGGTCTAAGGCCTGGGTTCTCATGACCTTACGTGTAATGCACACAAATGGAAAAGATATACCATTTAAAGCCATATCTAAAAGGATATTTGTTTCAATTATTGTGGATTTATATTATATTAATTTTATAGTTGATTGAGGAAAAATTACAACTTAAACAAACAAACAAGCGAAATTAATTATTAAATATTTTTAATATATTAAAAATATTATTAAAGCATATCATAAAATTTAATAATAATTAAATTAATAAATTAAATGAATAACTAAATTAAATATATAAATTTATAAAAAAATTTTTGATTCTTAAAACGCGAAATAAAATATATACCCTCAATTAATTGAATTATTTAAATTCGAAACCTATAGGACTCTAAATGGATAAGCACCATTAATTTAACAGATTTGGCCCTATATAATATAATATGTTCCATCACCATTAAAATAACAGTATACATACTATTAGTCTAGCGTTTTCAAAATTATTTTCTCTTTATATCAATAGTTACCATTATTACTTTCCAATAAGCTATGTCGTTTTAAAGTTATAGGCTCTACTATTGAAATAATAGTACCTCCTGGAAATGCGCATGGCTACTGGGCAGGAGGTTCGTTGTTCGAATCCCAGTAACTTCAAGAGTATTTTTCACGGTTCACAGTATTTATTAAACCATTATTACTTTGCAATAAGGTATGCCATTTTAAAGTAACATACTCTACTATTGAAATAATAGTACCTTCTATTAAACATTTATAGTATTTCAGATTAATTCAAAGTAGTTATATTATTAAACAATTGTATAAAATCAGCTTTAATTCAATAGTTTTAAAATAATTTATATAATGCTTAATTCCCGAAGAACAATAGTAAAAAACTATTAAAGCAATATGAAATCATATTAAAATTATAGGTTTTTTCTCTGAGTGATATTGTTCCATTTGTCTTCCACTATTTCACTCAGTCCACTCTTCCTGTTTCCAAGAAAATCTAATTTTTATGTTTAAAACAAACAATAGTACTATTAGCAAATCCAAGTTAATGTTATGGTCTGTTATGATCCATTTGTATTCCTGGGTAGATATCGATGAAAAATAGTTTTGTTAAAACTTTTTACTCACCTTGTAGAAAAATTGGAAATTCTTTACAAAATATAAATGAGCAATAAATAATAAAAGTTTTAGTCAAGTGGTAAGTTTTCTAGAAACATATTACCCCGGTACTACCGTTCACTCGAGGAGTCCTTCGAGCGCAGGTAATACGTTTTTCAAACAATTTTGTAACAAATCAAAATATGAACTCAAGTGTAAAGCCATAAAAGAACGTACGTGGGCACAGAGAGGAGCTTGTGCCCTTCACGTCGTCGGAAAAATTAAACTTTTTTCTGACTAAAACACAATTTGCAATCATAGAGAAGCCAAAAAAAAAATACTTCTTATCAGAAAGAAAAAGAGAAAACGATGAACTTTTCCGAAAGTTTCTTGTTTTCGCAGCTCAAAGAATCAAATTACATGACGTCCGTACCAGATATCGAAATTCAATGTGCTTCTTCCTCGGGCTAAGTTGAAGAATATAAAATTTATCGCCACAATAAAAGAGGAATGGCCTAAATGCCATTGGACATGGTTGACATTGGACGACCTGAAATCGGTCCGAAGATTGAGACGGGAGATTGGTTATTCAACTCCACTTCATTTTTCTTTTATTTTTTAAATTTTATGACTAGTGAAAATTCTATTAAAAGTTTTATTTATATTCTTAAAAATGTACAATTTATGCAAATGTCGACCCGAAGCAAAGAAAAATTTGTTTACATGAGGCGATACTCTTAAGGATATAAATAAGTGGAATTTAGGGTAGTGTGGGTATCAGGAGAAATATGTTATTTTTTGTCAGTGTACAAGACTAAGTTGAAATTCAGTTGCTGTATTTAAAGTTGTTATAAATATTTATTTGCAATATTATTATTATATACAATACAAAGAGAAGTATGTATTATTTATTAAAATTTTATTTTATTTTACGCAGGTATACATATTAAAAGTTCGATTTGTATTCTTACGATTGAAAATATAGTCAACGGATCATTTTAAAGCTAACTTGTATATTAATACAAGCTTTGGCATTCAAAAGAACGGGATGGTTACGAAATCCCAAAAAAATCTCATTGAGACAAACTTCCAAACAAAACATTAATCCCAAAATCAAAATCCAAATTTACAATTACAATATTTTCTTTTAAAATGTATCTTTACTGAATTGAGTTTTGCATTACATTGGTAAGCCATAGATCAGATTTTTTTAAATATGCGCACGGGTGAAGGTCATCCGTGGCTCAGTGAAAATGAGCGTGGCTACTGAGCAGGGGGTTCGTGGTTCGAATCCCAGTAACACCAAAAATGTTTTCACGGTGTCCCACCTCTCGCGAATGGGTGACAAACGTTCCGAGAGTAATAACTTGTCACGGCAAGCTTCTCAATTCGCCGTTCGGAGCCGGCCTTAAATTGTAGGTCCCTTCCGTTTGTGTCCAAAAATATACATGCGCAACACAAATGATCGCGAGAAGCTAGGCCTTGGACCGCAATGGTCTGTCGCTCCGTATATTATTATTATTATAGGACATCGCACCCTTATTATGCTCGGCTATATGCTTGGCACAGCGATGCCATTAAGGAAAAAGAGGAGAAAAGATGGGTGTGTATGAGCATGTGTTTTAAATGAATGTGAAACGTGGCGATGTGGAAAAACAGAGCGTGGGAAAGCATTCCTCATAATGAAGAACGAACCTCTGAACTTAGCTGTACGAACAAAGATAGACTTGAGGGTAAAATGAAAGGCATTTAGAGCTTCACGAGTATTGTGGTTGAATTCAAGGAGAGGTGGCATGTACGAAGGGTGCCGTAAAAGTTTTTAGTAAAAGTAATAAAAATTTTAAATTTTTCATCAAAAATAGCTTTATTGCTTTTCAAAATATTCGCCTTTAGGATCTATATACTTTTGCATACGCTCAAACCATTTATCGAACACTTTTTCCAATCCGAAGATGATAGCTCCAAAATATGGTTTTTGAACGCTTCAACCATGATTCGCCGTATTGGGTTGTTTTCTCTCAATTTGTTGAAAACCTCAGACAAACAAATGGTCATATACCAAGTTGAATTGACAGCCTTTTGATTTTCAAGATCCAGATCATACGCAAATATCCATGACTCATCACCTCTTCACGATCTTGTATACATTTTTGGAAGTACTTTCTACGAATTTTTCAAGCATTTGGGGGCAATTTTTTATGCGTCTGAAAAAATGTGGAATCCAAAGTGCACATAGATTCCGCACCTTTGAATGTTGATGTTGATGCCTAGGCATGCTTCGATTTCCCGATAAGTCACATGACAATCCTCTTCAATCAGTTTTCTTAGAGCTTCCATGTTTTCTGGACCAACAACTGTTTTTGGACGACCTTCACGAAGCTCGTCTTTGAGTGAACGTCATTCGCGTTTAAATTCATTGTACCAATTATAAACACTAGCCAAGGGTGGTGCTTCGTCACAGTGACTCGAAGCACTGTTGTTGAGTTAGCCCATTTCGAAAATCTCAATAAATCATCACACGAAAATTTTCACGCGATAATTCCATTTTTCACTGAATTAAAAATGTTCAAGTAAATTAAAAACAATGTTGCGATGCGAACTGATAAATTTCTTTTGAGAAACATAACCTTTAAAAATTGTATACTGTTTGACTGACATAGAGATTTGCATCGAAAAACACTAGTATTACCATTTTCTAAAAAAATTTATGGCACCCCTCGTAACTGTCTATTTCTCTTGAGCAACGCTGGTGGATGAAGCGAAAAAACAGTTAAAAGCAGTTCCTGCGGTGTCAAGCAAATCTATGGCCTTCGCAATATCTACGTCACCAATAAGTTTTGTCGTACGGTTTTGTATTCTATCTAGAAGATGCAAGATGTGAGAATCGTAGCCATTGCAGAGGAGTCTAATATATCTTGCATCGGGTTCGAAAACCTAAACATTTCGCAGCATTTTTGCGATAGCGAATTTGTGGTCATTCCAACAAAGCTTGTGGTTGACGCACATACCGAGAATTTTGATTTAAAGTAAGCTTCCATTCTGTTCTATAAAACTACTATCTTTACTACAATTGGTTTTCACTCTCAGCATGATGACGACGACGGCAAGCAAAAAACTATTTTACGATTTCGATATTCGACGTTGTTAGTTAACACACTGCTGACATTAGGTAGACTGCAGACAAACAAATGGCATTTCTAAGAAAAGTTTGTTGTTAAGCCAATTTGCTTTTCATTTTTACAACACACTCCACTTGTCACTTTGACAGCTTACCTGTGTTTTAATGAAAAGCCCCATCAGTTAAGCTTATTAAAAATGGCAGACCATCTATGAACACGAATAACGAAAAACGAATTCGAAGTAGATCAATATGTTCCATTACAACTAATGGTGATAGCATAAAACTAAAAACACCCAAACACTTCCTTTTAGCCAACGAGGCCTAGAGTCTGGCAAAAACTTTAAATACAGGTATCTCTCAACATAACATCCAAGGTGTTGATATTTAAAATAACAGTAGTAGCAGTACTTACATATGGACTCCCCAGGCCCATAGTGTTCGATATGAAAGTTTTAAGTAGAATTCTTCTTTAAGTCAGGAAGTATTCCTTTGATGGAAGAACAATGAGATTTATGAGTGCTGCCATGATGCTGAGATCGTTAAAAAACTAAGGCGTGGTTGGCTCGGGGGAGTTGGATACCATCCCTGCATGAACTAAAGCGGAACTAGCTCGTACATTTCTCTGTAATCTATAAATATAAAACAGATATTTGATTTGTATATATCATAGACAAATTTAGACCAAAACCAATCTGTCGATATTACTCCCAAACCCATACTTTTCGGGATGTGCTGCATAGCTGAATGTTGTTGGTGGAGGAGGCCATCCGATATCCCCGGTCGCTGATATAAATAGTGGTGGTAGGACACCCCTTGGGCTGAATGATGTTTGTGGGAGTGGTGGCCGATTAGCGGCGATTCCATAGTTTTCGAGGCCGCTGAAATCAATAGTGATTTTAAGAAACTCGTAATTGATGTTGTGGGGCGGTTGATTCATATTAGTGTCGATTCCATAGTTTTCAAAGTAGATCAGATGAAAGCGAACCACTTTGGATGGGGTGTTTGGTTGGTCCACGATAGGAAAGTGTTTCGGGGCTCGATGTTAGGGGATATGGTCGTGTGGTTGGTGAATGGTCGTTGTTTCCATCTACACTGTAAAGTTCAGGCAATACTTAAGCCTGACACCAGCATTGTTTGATTTTGTTTTAACTGGACCTTTGTATGGTCTTTGCTTTTGAGATTATATAGATCTTAGTATTTCATACAAAATCAATCAAACTTTTATTTAAATGTCTTCACCACGTAAAAAAACGTTGAAATATTATTTGTCACCGGTATGACGGCCGTCAAGAAAGTAACGGCACCGCTATTTGAAGTTACGTTCACACTCAACGCTGTCTATGAAACCAACGCTTTCTGATTTTAAATGAAACGGTTAGTGACGTCATCCACCGCTTCGTTACGGTAGCTAGGTATAGGCACCGCTTTCCAAAGGAAGCCAAAGCTTTACTGGGTGCGGGGGTAGTAAAGCAGCTCCGACCAGCTAGTAGCTAATCTTAAAAAAACAAACACATAGTAACAACGCTATTGTGAAAAATAAAAGAAGCTTTGACATTTAAAGTCATAAAGACGCAAAAAGAAATATATTTGATCGGTGCGTCTGAGTCGTCAAGAGAATGCAAAAACTTGTGTCACTTAAAAGAGCATGAGACCGGATTTTTTTGTGCTCCCCGTATTTTAAATCCTGTCATGTTTTAACAATAGAGCTGTACAATAGGCAAGCAGAACATATTTCATTGTAAGGAAATTGCTTAACGAGCTGTTTTAAACACTTCTTTTAACTTTTTCCTTTCAACTGAATAGTAAGTGTGAAATTTTCTTTCATTCGTCTCTACTTAACCGCAATATGGATTTGATAATAGTAACATATATGTACCTACTTATATTGTGTATAGTAGACTTTTTACAAGAAAAGTACAACCTTCTGTAATGTAGGAATGCAAATTCATAAGATATATACATACATACATACATACATACATTAATATATTACTTTATAGTTTTTAATATACTTTTGTTAAGAACATCAATATCAAAACATATGTGAACGAAACTTACCTCTAACAACACTGCATCACATGGATCAATTGAAGTGCATACGAGAAAGGGAAATGTATTTGCTGGTCTGCCAGCCAGTTTAGTTTTCAGTGAATGCAAAAACTCCAATGCACAGAACAATAGAAAAAAACCTCTAAAAAAAATAATATTTCTTCGTGGACATTTTTTTTAGAGATAAATCTTCTTTACAGATCAACGGACGAAAGTTCATCTACCATGTTTGTGGCGTCGAGAATGACAAACGTGCGAAGGAGACTTAAGCTTATTTTGCATAATGTGATCATAGCATTATAACAAATGTGCGACGAAATAGAAAGAAAAAGCAGTGGAGAACTTAGAACAATAGCACCAGTACAAAGCAAAACATTCTACTGTTTTCGTTTTTGTTTTTCAAGTTTTTCTTGTCAGAAGAGCTGTATCGGGTGCCCACCGTCGACACCTCACTCCAGTCATTAACTTACACAACTACCAAAAAAAAAACTTCGAACAACCACTAAATTGAACCCCCTCCACCACCCACCGATAGGGTTGTCTTACCATTTTCATTCATCTCAGCGACCGTGGAATCACCAATAGGGATGAAAAGATACCGCAAAGGTATCGAGTATCTCTACTCGAGATTTTTAAAAAAAAATTCACTCGATTTCTTTAAATTGTATACACATGTGTATCTCCGATGGACAACAATTTTTGTACAAATTTTGGAGCCGAGGCTCCATACAAAATTTAAAAAAAAATTAAGCCGATTTTCTTTAGTACCTCTAGTTTCCTACTCGATACCGGTATCTCTAGTATCTCTACTCGATACCGGTATCAAAAAAAGTATCAACGCCTACTTATGGTTTCGCAAGAAATGTTTCGATACCTATACTTGCATCGAGTTTTAAGTTTTTTAAATTCTCTATATTAACTTCGCGTGCACGTGGCTGGCTGGCTGGTCAGATTTTCTGATCAATTTTTAGCCCACTTCCAATGGCCCGATTTTATTGAAATTTTGCACACATGTATATTTCCGGTGACAATACTATTAAAATTTGAGGCCCCTCGGACCTCGCGTTCGGGGGGCTCTCATACAAATATTTTACAAAATTTACCCGATTTTCTATAAATTTTGTACACATGTGTGTCTTCGATGGAAAACACTTTTTGTGGCGATCGGCCCCTTGGGGACCCCAATATACAATTTTTAAATATCGCTATATCGCATCAGATCACGGAAAAGTCTGAGCTCTGTGCTTTGTGAGCAGCGCTGTTCGCTGCTGCTGCGTCATTTGGTGTGTGTGTGTGTGTGTGTGTGTCTCCGATTAGAGAATTTACAAGAAAAATTTTAATTTTTATGGGTTGTTTTTTTTTATTTTTTAAATTCTCTATATTAACTTCACTTGCCCGTGTGTTTGTGGGCTTGTGAGTTTGTGGGTTTGTGGGTTTGTTTGTGTGTCATGGAATCTTGCGATAAATTTTTAACCCACTTCCCAAGGCCCGATTTTATTGAAATTGTTCACACATGCATATCTCCGATGGACCCTCGGGCCACGGGGTCGGTGGGCTCCCCTACAAATATTTTACAAAATTTTACTCGATTTTCTTCAAATTTTATACACATGTGTATCTCTGATACACAACGCTTTTTGTAAAAATTTTGGAGACCCCGGGCCCGGGTTCGTGGGGCCCCATAACTTTTTTTAAAAAAATTATCCCGATTTTCTTCAAATTTAATACACATGTGTATCTCCGATAGACAACACTTTTTGTAAAAAATTTGGAGACCCCGGGCCCGGGTTCGTGGGGCCCCATAACTTTTTTTTAAAAAAATATCCCGATTTTCTTCAAATTTAATACACATGTGTATCTCCGATAGACAACACTTTTTTTAAAAAAAATTGGAGACCCCGGGCCCGGGTTCGTGGGGCCCCATAGTTTTTTTTAAAAAAATTAACCCGATTTTCTTCAAATTTAATACACATGTGTATCTCCGATAGACAACACTTTTTGTAAACAATTTGGAGACCCCGGGCACGGGTTCGTGAGGCCCCATAAATTATTTAAAAAAAATAATAAAAAATAAATTTTTTAAAAATTAGCTGGACTTTCTTCAAATTTTTACACATACCCATCTCCTATTGGAGAATTTACATAAAAAAATTTATTTTTATGTGTTGTTTTTTTATTTTATATATTTATTTTCTTTTTTACATATTATCAAAAAAAAAACATTTTGTGGGATATTTCCCAAAAACAGAATTCTTTTCTAAATATTTTCCAAAGGAAGCATCGACTACCAAAAACGTCTTCGCTTGTTTATATAAAAAAGAAACATAACCTTCATTTCTTCTAGTGGATTCAATTTTAAATTAGAAACATTGGAATAAATAGACGCAGTATCACTTTTAGGGCGCCGTGGCTCAGTGGTAGTGCACATGGCTGCTGCGCAGGAGGTTCAGGTTCGAATCCCAGCAACACCAAAAAGTATTTTTTCACGGTGTCCCACTTCTCGCGAATGGGTGGCAAACGTTCCGAGAGTAATTTAAACCTTGTCACGGAAAGCTTCTCAATTCGCCGTTCGGATCCGGTCTTAAATTGTAGGTCCCTTCCATTTGTGTCCAAAAATTAACATGTGCAGCACAAATGGTCGCGAGAAGTTAGGCCTTGGACCGCAATGGTCTGTCGCGCCAAATATTATTATTATCACTTTTAGAGTTTGTCTTCCTACCTTTCTGAACTCTGATTAATGACAAGTTCCTCGTGGCCTTTTCACAAATCGTTATCTGCTCGTGTTTCATCAACTTCCCAAAATCTACTTGACATTGCCAAATCATGTTAGCTCATTCAGTCTCATCTCATCTCATCTCATCTCATCGCTCTTCCACAAACACTGGGGCCTTGAAAATGCATATTTTTGAACCTAGGTTACAACAACCTTGCAACAGCTGCATGAGTATTATATTCTATAGCTTGAAATCTGCGATTCAATTCTGATTACAACGTATTTGGGACACTGGTGACACATTCGGTTGTCCATTTAAATTATTTAAGCTCTTTTACCAAACAGTTTAACATAGGAATTATTTTCGAAACACTAATGTATTTTTTACAAGAGATGAACCAACATGATAAGAAACTTCCATTCGATATAAGTACTTTTTTCGGATACCTATACTTGGGATCACAACTAAAAGTATCGATGCCAAATGTACTTGTTATCGAAACAAAACTATTGCATATGTACATGTATTTACTTGTATTGATTCATCCCAAATCGCCACTAATGACGGCCCCTCTACCCCACCATTTGATCAACACCCCTAGATGTGTCTTTACATCACTATTCATCTCAGAGACCACAGAAACTATGGAATCGAATATAATATATGTACTAGAGGCAGCATCTGTTTTCTATCTTTTTAAGCTCAAATTTGGTTTATTTTTTTTTGGTTTTTTTAAGTAAGATTATGAGCAGCTTTAAATACACATTTCCCCACCAGCAGCTATCAATGCGCATATAACTTGAAGAAGTTGCATGCTGAGCATCTGGTCTCTCGTGATGTTATCATCATCATCGTGTCCTGTAACCCTGGAGCTCTGGAGCGAATTCTAGATCATCATATCAGGCAACGATTTGAGGTCACACAAGCATCGAGATGTTAACACGCATATATCAAGGGCAGATCCACAGAGACTGCGATCCATGAGGTAGTTCGAACGATTAAGCACACGATGAACTACAAGCAGTTTACGTTAGCCACCTTTTTAGATATAGAAGGGGCTTTCAACAATGTTCACATTGAGGCCATTAAGAAAGCTCGGATACAGGCAGGAGTGGAATCCGTCCTTAAGCAATGGATCATATCCACGCTCTGCAGTAGGATTATACATGTCAATCTTGGCAGCTGTAACATTACCAAACGAGTCGACAGAGGCACCTCCCAAGGAGCAGTCATCTCTCCCTTACTATGAATGATGGTAATTAGCGAAATGCTACTAAAACTTGAAAAGGATATTAGGAAGGTATTTGCGTATGCAGAGATGTTCCAGATGTTCTTTAATTCGCTCAAGTACTACTTTGGCTATAACCTTTGCAACTGCAGGAAGAACGCCTATCCAGTTTTCCCACTCCATAAGACTACCTTTTTTAGGGAGCTTGACAATCATTCCCTTCTTCCACTCGCTGGGGAAACTTTCTGCCTCCAAAGCTCTATCTACAAGAAGATATAAAAACTCTGCTGATGTCGTTGGAGGGGCACGCCGAAGCTCTGGGGATTTTTTGTTTAGTACTTTGTTTTTATCTCTTTTGCGCACAGAACTTTAAGCTTTCTTTTCGGTCTTCTTGGGTAAAAGTACTGCTTGGATATTCGGTAAAACACCACGCAGTACGTAACTACGTAATGTGACCTGATGGCTTATCTCACTGAAAAGTGGAACCAGTCTATTCACAAATTTGGTGAAAGTAAAGTCGTTGCACTCGATATTTCCAAGGCATTTGACAGAGTCTGGCATCAAGCTCTTTTGTCGAAAATGACTGCTTATGGAATTAACAACACCCTGCTCGATTGGACTAGGAACTACCTTTCTGACCGTTCAATCCAGGTCGTATTGGACGGATTCAAATCCAATGTCCACCGCATAAACGCCGGTGTTCCTCAAGGCTCTGTTTTATCTCAGACACTCTTTCTGATTTTCATTAATTATCTCCTATCCACCACCTCTAATCCAATCCATCCTTTCGCTGATGACAGTACTCTTAGCTTTTCATATGACTTCTCGCTTTCTGCGCGCCCCTCTTCGGCACAAGTGGAACTTGAACAACAACGTATGTTAAGCACGTTAAATTCTGACCTTGACAGCATAACAAGGTGGGGCCTACATAATAGAGTTGAATTTAACGCTTCTAAAACCCAATGCTGTCTTCTGTCGTCTAAGCGTAATTTAAACCCCCAAACTTTAACCATGAATGGATCTTGCATCAAAGAAACTGAAAAACTCTCAATTCTCGGTATGTGTGTCAACAACAAGCTTCGTTGGAATGACCATATATTTGCCATCGCCAAAAATGCTGCGAGATGCTTAGGTTTCCTAAAACGGTGCAAGATGTACTTCACTCCTTCAGATCTGGCTACTATTTACAAGGCGTATATTCGCCCTAAACTTGAATAAAACTGCATTGTCTGGGCAGGTGCTCCCAAGACCACATTGCATCTACTAGACAGAGTTCTGAACCGCGCGTTAAAACTTATTGGTGATGTACATATCGCGAAAACAATCGAATCGCTTGAACATCGTAGGAATGTTTCCTGCCTGTCACTGTTTTATCGCTTTTTCCACAAAAAAAATATCCGGATGCATCCCGCCCATTCTCCTACTCATCCGTAATACCCGTGCCTCATCTCGAAATCATGGGTCCACCATTAAGCCTATCTTCGGACGTACTAACCAATTCAGAGATTCCTTCTTTAGCCGCACGATAGTTATGTGGAATGAATTGCCTGATTCTGTGTTTCCGCATTTATATGATCTGCAGTCGTTTAAGACACGTGTGCATAGACATCTCATCTTTTCCTCTCCCTAATTTCCTAACGCCCACGCTGTGCTAAGCATTATAAGGGTGCAAACCCCTTTAGGGTGTGTACATTATAAAAAAAAAAAAAAAATACCCAACATATATCATACCCATGTGGGCCCCTCGTCTGTTTCGGACGTCTAAAACACGGCTCCTAAAACGTCGGCAGTTAACACCCAGCTCACCTTGTGTTCAGGTCTTTTGTTCAAACATGGTGCCTCCTATGAGAAGGTGGTTGGTGTTGCAGAAATCAACAAATCTTTTACCATTGTCAATTCGTTCGCCAAGGCCGTGCTTCCCAATCACAAGTTTGAGTCCTTCATTGTCATTACCTTGGCATTTAAGTCCCTCATCACGATGACGATATCTCCGTTCGGCGTTGCATTGAATACAGCGCTTAGCTGATTGTAGAAGTTGTACTTTTCATCCTCAGTCAAGGGATTCGTTGGGGCGTAACACTGTGTGATCGTGACGCCTCGTTCTCTATTCCGAAATCTGGCCGATAAGATCCTATCACTATGTGGGTTCCAGGAAATTAGGGCTCTGCGTGCTGTTGGCGTTAGCAGCAGACCTACTCCAGATTCACGGGGACTGCCGGAGGGTTTGCTGGAGTAGAGTAGCACAGTGTTACACGTTGGGGATTGGTACTCTCCCGCGTCGAACCATTTTACTTCACTCACTCCCAGTATGTCCAAATTGTATCGAAAAAACTTACGTTCCAGTTGAAGAAATCTGGCATTTTGAGGTCCTTCACTCGCTGAGTCAAGGAGCGTCCTCACATTCCAGAAACAAATCTTAGTCTGGGTACAATAGCCAAAAGTCGTCATTATTTGATCATTACTTATCCGAGGCGTTGTGTCGGTTTCAGTAGCAGGCATTTTTCGGTGCCACAGGGTGCTAACCCACGTTACCTAGACTAGAACCGCTAGACCGTTCGCACTTGCAATTTTAGCCTTTAGGGACAAAGTTGGTCTTTGCAATAGCTTTTTCTGTCTGACAAAATACCCTGTGTGAGCAGCTTTACCACCCTTCAGCCCCACACATGCAACGATCTTTTATTGAATTGATTGATAAGCTCATTCAAATGGAAATGTATTATGTTAATAAGTCAATGCAATTCCATAACGAGTCGTAGTTAATCCCGTGCACACACTGGCATTTGCATATGAATTCTCAACTTATGCAAATATATGTGAGTATACAGAGATGGTGGATGGGGGTGTTTTGTACAATCGGCTACGTAATGTAAAGATATTAAGGTTAAGGGCATTATAAACTTTGGCTTTGGCTGTGCATACATTCAGACAAAGCCAAAAACACAATTTTTTGCATAAATACACATACCTACATACCTACTCCGTTGATTACATATAAACTCGTAAATACGTAAATAAAATAAGATTTATGATATGTCGATTACGATGAAATGCGTTTATATTCACATCCGTTAAACGTGACAATAATTGACCAAGCACTTGCGTAGAAATGCTGACATAACAAAGATTTATTGGTAATATTCAAAATTTTTGCACAACGTGACTACTGATGAGTGTTATATACGGACTAAAAAAATTTATTAGATGAAGAAAATAAAAATGCAGTCATATAAGAAAAAATTATTTCAGTGTTAGGTCCAACTTCATAAATGCCATTTATTTTGAAACACAACACCTTTTGGTCGGGCTTTATGCCTACAAGTTCGTGTTCAATATTGGTCCTGTGGTAGTCTAAGGTATGTGGCTTACTGGTATAGGCCGTGCACTTGACATAGTCCTAAAGGAAAAATTCAAATTCACACAAACGAGAAGTCCAATTTACTGATATATTTGTGGAGATGACACAGTAACTAAACTTGTGTGGCATGTGGTGCCGTCTTGTTGAAACCACATAACCTCCAACTTTCCAATTTATCCCACATATTATCAGTTAACGGCGGTCAGCCATCAGCAGAATAGGGGGAATAACACAGAATGCTCTGTGTGCAGGTGGCCGTAACTATCTCTGACTGGTGGAAGTGCGGTCAAACCTCCATGTGGTGGCCGCCGGTAATTTTCCTCCAATGCAGGATTTATTTATTGAATTGATAATTGAATGATCGGGCTAGTCCCTTCAAAGTAAGGTTGGCGCGAGGCCAATAACCTCGCCTGTAAAAATTTATTATTACGGAACCCAAAATCAGCCTCGGATACACTGATGAACGATGACGACCACGGCAACGAAAACGGCTAAGCGATTAAGAATTTTCTCATGGAACGTACGCTCACTGTATAGAGCTCGAGCTGCACAGCAGCTGGCCGACACCCTGTCTATATATAAGGCTGACATAACAGCAATCCAGGAGATGCGGTGGACAGGGAATGGTGTCTTACAAAAATCAGAATATGACATATATTACAGCTGTCATGCAAGACATCATGTGCTCGAGGTAGGGTTTCAAGTCAGCAAAAGAATAAAACCCACCGTTATCGGCTTTAAAGCAATAAATGAACGGATTTGCACCCTTCGCGTGCGGGGAAAATTTAAAAACATAAGCCTCATAAACGTTCACGCACCTACAGATGATTCCCCAGATGATGAAAAAGATGTAAAAATCATTCTGGGGGATATGAGCCAGTATTCAGGCAGTACATTGGCACGCCTTAAGAATGCTGTCATTAGTACTGGTGACACCATCTTAGGCAGTAGTCGTATAGATCGTAACGACTGGTTCCATGACGGTTTATGATTGCGACTGAACGTAAGAATGTTGCGTACCGAGCAATGCAACTATCTCATAGAACGCGGGCACGCGCAGATGAATATTAAGAGCTCAGAAGATATGAAAAAACAGTTCACCGGCGAAAGAAAGCAGTCTGGAAAAAGAATCTGGACCGTGAACTAGAACAGTGCAAAGAGCAAGGACCGCACCAGGTGCGGCAATTCTACCAAAAAGTCCGCGGTATGACGCAATATACACCGCTTTGCACATCCTGCAAAGACAAATAGGGTAATCTGATTACCAATCTCAAAGGCATCTTAGAGCGATGGAAGAGCACTTTTATTAGTTGCTAAATGGCCACATCACAACAGGGTTACGCAGACGACATTGACATCGTTGGTAGAAACCCAAGAGCTGTACAGGAAGCTTTCATCCAGATCGAGCAGGCAGGAGAAATCTTGAGCTGCACATAAATGAGAGCAAAACAAAGTACCTACATGGTGGCCACGTCTGCGAGTAGAAGATCCAACATTGGTCTCTCAATTCAAATATTGGAGCGCGAATTTGAAGTAGTGCAATCATTTAACTATCTCGGGTCAACTATAGCAGCCGATAACAGCATGGAACCAGAAATACGCGCACGGTTGCTTAAAGCCAACAAAGCCTACTATAGTGTGTCAAGACTCTTCAAATCCAGGAATTTAACCATTAAATTCAAGCTGCTGGTATATAAGACAATGGCCATACCAGTATTTACATATGGATCCGAGACTTGGGTGCTTAGCAAAAAGAATTCCTCTTAACCACGCTCGAGAGAAAAGTCTTACT
Organism: Nephrocerus scutellatus; assembly: GCA_947095585.1. Classification (NCBI taxonomy): domain Eukaryota; kingdom Metazoa; phylum Arthropoda; class Insecta; order Diptera; family Pipunculidae; genus Nephrocerus; species Nephrocerus scutellatus. Next base: position 80,257,096 of record OX352764.1, on the reverse strand, counting down.
GAGAATTGTTGGCCCCTTATGTGGGGAAGGATGATTCCGGAGATTCTATAATGATGAGATCTACGAGCGCTACCGCGATGTCGACATTTCGAAATTCGATCTTTAATGAGTTGTACAGTGGGATAGAATAATCGAGTGAAATCTCATTCCAGGTTTAATGGCATCGGTCAGCGTATCGTTTTCCACCTTGTACACTTTCGTTGTGAGACATTTTTTGTAAGATTAAGGTCTGGCAAATATGGTGGCTTTTTTAAAAATGTAACCAAACGATTTAACAATGCGAGCTATGTGTATAGGAGCGCTGTCGTGTTGTGAAAGAGGTCCAAAGAAATCGTGGATTTTCGGAAAAAAAGCCAACACTTCTTTGTAGATATTTCCTGTCATTTTTGAGATTAGTACCACTAAGTCAATGGTACCATAATAAGATATTGCAGCCCAAACCATTTATCCCCCTTCTCTGGATCGTGGAAGTAAAAGTTATAGCCATCCGGTCCATTTAAATGTTGTTTTTTCATCAGAAAAGACTACATTTTTCCAGTTATTCAAACTTGCTCCTTGTTGCACATCACAGGTCATGTGGTCATGTGGACTAGCTGTTCTCGGTCGCTTCGCAGCCCGAAGACATGAACACCCGTCTTTCTTTTACCACTGCGGATGGGGTGCACTATGGCCCATAATCTTTCCCAATCTGCTAATAATATACGTTGAAATTTTTATAAAAATCTGTTTGTAAATGTGGTTGATATTAAGATTTCACATTTTCCGCCCTCAGGGATGGGGAGTGGTATACTATAGCCTATAATCTTCCTCCACCTGCCAGTAATATACATTAAAAAGTTCATTAAAATCCGTGAGCAAATGTTAGTTTCCATAAATAACAACTGCAAAAAAATTTCATTTTTATTTATAAAAATAAATATGAATATGAAGGAGAGTTTTACAGCTACCAGCACTAGAAACAAAGGAGTTGTTTGTTCTAATTTCTCAGTATGTGACGCATATATATAACAAAACAATCAATGATAGCTTTTTGTTAAAAAACGATCGCTCTTTTCTAATTCACATCTTATTTTTGTAACTTGAGTTGTAATTCACCCACGAACAAACTGTTACGAAACGCATTTTTCCATTGGATTTTTATTGTTTTTGTGAAGTGAGTGAGTAAATTTCTCCTCTTTTCTGTTTTACCCTAAAGCCAGACATTTTACAAAAGAGAATGAACCAGAAAATGACAAAAAGAAAATCTGAATCGCAATACATGTTCTAATTTTCTGCGCCATAAAATTAAATTTCCCATTTGTTTTTTACGCTTCGACATTCCTGCTTCACGGATTTTCGACTGTTTAACGTAAGTTGCTCATACGAGGTTGGAGGTGAATCGGATTTTTTTATTGAACTTTTATCGGCAATAAGCATGCAAACAGCACATGATTACGTCATCATGTCGCATCCAGCAGACAATTTTGAAGAAAATGTATGCAAATACGTATGAAGCAGTAAAATTTGTATCTATACATATTATTGCTTTAGGCCATATTTGGAGAATTTGACTTTGTCATTCAATTCAATGTGTTATGTTCCAATTTAAAAACGCAATCAAAACTGAATATAGAAGTGAAATTATATGTAATACTAAAAATTATAATAACAATAGTAACAAAAATATACGTAGATACTAACGGAAATAACAGTCAATAATGAGATTAGGTTGCAATGAGGATTATCTTGTGCATTATTGAGCATTGTTATTACAAGCTGGTGTCCATTGATCATCTATTAAGGGCAAAATAATTTTACAATTTTCTCGTTTATATGCGTGGTTGAAGCCAGTTTGAACTCTGCAAGTTGTACCGTTTGACCACCGTTTGAGTTTGCATGTAGCGATTGGTATGCCTAGAGAACATTAATTCTGGTAAGATGGGTAGTGTGTAGTGTAGTCATACAATTACCCGGAATGTCTCTATGCCCCGGCAACCAACACAGGTGGATATTGAACTGCTCCGCCATCGCCATCAGAGATGATCGGCGGTTAAGGGCTAGAATTGATTTTGCAGATACTGATTCCAGGGATTTCAGTGCAACATGGCCATCCAAGAAAATATGGATATCCTTGTGGATAAGGCATATTCTAAGGCTCTATTATAATGTATACCGGGTGACATGTGAAATCTAAAACAACGAGCAAATAAAGATTAAGGTATAAATGGTAATCAAGTTAAACCAGAGAACTTCGATAAATACCTAATCCGTTTGCTTTAACTGAAGACCCTTTATATTTTATTGTTAAGAATAACGAATTTGCTTAAAAAATGGCCTTTTAATTAAATTAAATAATTGCCATTATGCGTAGATAAGGATTAGACGGTTTTGCTATTGTTGGCAAAGTATATATTAATACGTTTGTTTTAGTACCAAATGAATCACAATTATTTTGCTGTTTCAAAGAGAAAGAATTTGTCATTTGGGGTATTAGTTTTAGGACAAGACAGAGGGTACTTTTGGTTAAAGTATGTCGTTGAACGGGACTAACAGACCAATAGTCAGGATGCCTAACTAAATAAGATCGTCTCGAAACCTTAACCTATGGAAGCATTTATATGAGAGCTTTTTGAAAGTTAGTCGTCCATATGACCTTAACGATATGAATTATGCAGTTATTTAAAGAATGAACGAAAATCCAAGATCGAATATTAAAATACTATTCCATAAATATTTACATAAGCGCGCACTCATGAAATTTTTGAAGATATTTTAAAATAAATCATAAAATTATTAGTACTAGCTTTTTCCGGGCGCTCCGCCACCCGCACACATAAATCCCAACCTTTACATCACTACCACGGGAGGGGTCTTCTATTGCCTAAACCAAAACAAAGCACAACCTCGATCGTATTCGCACTATGCGGTTAACCGAGATTTTGTTAAGACGCATATTCTGTGAAAGTTTCAGTTCAGTCGGCTAACTAGTTTTTCAGTTTTAGTGTCGTATTACAAATCAACAGACATTAATTTTTATATACAGGGTGACTGACACTAAGTGTTACCAAAACAAAACGCCACAGAATTTTTATTTTTAGATGAATTTTATTGAATCAAAGTAAAAAATATTTACATTTTCGAACTGCATTAGCAGTTTTCGATTTGGCCACCCTTAGCCGGGATTATGGCCGACAAAGCTATTGCATGCAGCACGAAAGTGGCTCTGCGGTATTTTTGCCCATTCCCGGCGAAGCGCTTGTTTGAAATGATCCACACTTTGGTATTTTTTTGTCCCAACCTTGCTCTTCAAAATACCCCAAACCGTGAAATCTAGCGGATTTGCATCCGGTGAATTTGGTGGCCATTGGGCAGTGGAAATGAACCGCGGAACGTTGTTTCTCAGCCAATCTTGATTGACTCGCGCTTTATGACTCGGCGCTGATTCCTGTTGAAATGTCCAGGCTCTGCGGCCGAAATGTTTTTGTGCCCAAAGCTTCAACGAGCGGTGAACGGCTTTCGGCCGTTACGGCAGCCCAAGCCATCACCATCGGCGGCGCTTGGTTTCGAGTGGCAATCCGTTGATCCAAATTTTCAGTAGAACGCCCGGGCAAGTAAATCCGGTCGTTTTGCTTGTTCAAATATTGCTCAATAACGAACGGTGACTCATCGGAGAAAACCAAATTTGGCAAAATATAATAGCCAATATTATAATAATATAAAGCCTATGTGCATCCTGAAAGTCCTTTCTAAATATTGGTGAAAGAGTTTTCGCAGTCGGTCCAGTAGTTTCAAAGATTACCACCTACACACAAACCAACATTATATATATATTTAATATTAATAATAATATAGACAAGGACAAAAAAAAATTAAAACTTTTAGAAATACACGCTTACGTCTAGAACTGTGCTTGGTGCGTGGTTTTAGTTTCGATTTCTAAATGGTAAGCGATATTAAAGTGTGGTTCGAAACATTTAGCACTATGGTCACTAAAACTGCCGTGCCGATCTTCAAGTTTAACCCAAGTTCAAGAGTAAATTGAATAAATAAGTATTTTATAAGTAGAAAAATGTTTTCAAATTTCGCGACGAAAAATATAAAAATTTTATGTTTACATCTCTGTCAAGTAGGTAAAGTTGTTAAAGTAAAAAGTCAGAGCGACGTGTGTTTAAAAATTACGTATTCAATAAAAAACGGTTTGAGGCAGCAATGCGTCAGAGTGTCCTTATACTAAGAATACTAGAACGAAAAATATTTACATAACATAGCTGAAGGAGTACTATAATCTACACTCAGTATTTGTAGATGCACGAAATGAAAAGTGTGCATTAATTAAAAGTTGCTGCTACCATAAATGCACATCAATTAAAATCCTAACTGAGATTCAATCAGAGCATTACCCGAGGCGCTATATTGCGTATGGGTATGACGGCATTGTTGTATGTACAATTTGTGAGACAGGCACTATCAACATACGCATACATATACGTGCAGTGTTAATTTAAATTCTTATTTTTTTATTAAACATCAAACGAGAGATATGCAGAACTGAAGGAGCGAAAAATTAAGAAAAATTAAGTCCATAATCAAATTCATTGAAAAGAGCTAAAGGTTGTGTGGCTGAAGAACGAAACCCTGAACTTAACTGTAGGCCCGAAGATGGGCTTGAGGATAAACTGATAAGCATTAAGGCGCCATGACTAATGCGTTTGAATTCAAGGAGAGTTGGCATCCAGCTGGCTATTTCCCTTGAGCTCCGCTGGTGGAAGAAGCGATTAAAGAGTGACAAGCAGGAAACTTTCCTGCGGTGTTCAAGCGAATCTATCGTCACCGCTAAATTTTATCGCACGGTTTTGTATTCTATCTAGCCGATGCAAGGTAGTTTTAGGCGCACCAGACCAGATATGACAATTGCACTCAAGTTTAGGGCGAATAAAAGCCAGATCAGAGGGAGTGAAATATTTCTTGCACCGGGTTAGAAAGCCTAAACATTTCGCAGCATTTTTGGCGACGGTGAATATGTGGTCATCCCAACGAAGCTTGTCGTTAACGCACATATTGAGATTTGCGAGATTTTCAGTTTCCTCGGTGCAAGCGCCATTCATAGATAATGGCATGGGACTTAGGATTCGCTTGGTCGACAGGAGACAGCGTTGGGTTTTGGTAGCGTTAAATTCTGCTAAATTTTTTTCTCCCTAATTAATTATGCTGTAAAAATCAGAATTTAACGTGCTTGACATACGTAGTTATTTGAGTTCCACATGAGAAGCTGAGAGCAGAGCCCTGGGGAACGCCACCATTTAAGTGATGTACTTTAGACTTGTAACGGTCCAATACAACTTGAATTGAGTGGTCTAAAAGAAGGCTTCTAATCCAATGAAGCAGCTTATCAGCGAATCCATAAGCACGCTTTTCAGACAAAAGACCTTGATGCCAAACTCTGTCAAATGCCTTAGAAATATCGAGTGCAAGAGTTTTGCTTTCAACAAATTTATGAAAATACCGGTTCCACTGTTCGGTGAGATATAACATCAAATCACCAGTAGAACGTTGCAAACAAAATCCGTACTGCCGGTCACTATTGATTTCGTCCGTTTCAAGATATTTCATGAGATGAAAATTGATTAGCGCTTTCATGACATTGGAACGAACTTGGATGTAAGTGTTACGGGTCGGTACAAATGTAAGTGCTACGGGTTGGGTATGGGCTGGACAAAGGCTGTTTTCCAACTTCTCGGGAAGAGTCCAGAAGAAAAGAATAGATTGAAAAGCTTACATAATGGTTATGCCAGCTTTGAAGAACACCTCTTTAGAACTACTATTGAAATACCATCTGGCCCAGTGAATTTGTGTGTGTTGAGATAGTTTAAAACTTTAGCAACTGCACGAGTACGAATGAATATCTGTCCCATAGAGCGTTCAATACTCTGAGATGCAGGCGGTCGCAATGCACAAGCTGGAAGTGTGGAGCTAGATGTAAAAGGCGCAGCAAACAGATTGTATTAAGAGTTAACATCTAGAGTGTCATTATAAATGAGCGTTGGAATTGACGGCGAGGCTGTATTTTTGATTCTTATCACTAATGACCAAAAATTTTTAGTACCTTTGGGACATTGTAGTATTTTTTGCCTCAATTTTTGGTCGTGGGCAAATTTGACTTGCCGTTGCAATAATTTCTAGCTCGTTTAATATTTGTTTTGTTTAATCCTAGAAGCCTCTTTACAGCTTGAGTCATATCATCCATTCTCATTTGGTTTCTCAACACACCTTCCTCAGGTGTTGTCTGGCCAGAATTGCGAAGCCACCCAGAAATATGTACAAGGAAATCGCCCGCAATAACGATTTCAGTTTTACGATGTTTTGTAACAATTCTTAAAATTGAATCAGACAGTGCATCAAACTCGCTCTCAGTTCAAACATTGTCTAAGTTGGGGCTTCTGTAAAGGAAACAGTAGTGTATGTTACGCTCTTGTACATTTACGTTGAGCCATATTAAAATTAAATATGAAATGAAACTAAAATACACATTGTGGTTATTTTACTTTCACTCTCGTGTTCTGATGGAGTCCACGCTTAACTTGTAAAAGACTCTCATCGATGTCCTCCTGCTATATGTTATACACATCGCATGCACAACATTTAATTAAAATCTTCGTCAGTCATTATTTTAATAACATGCTCATCGCCTGACACAAACACAAAAATAAATTATTTGCGATAGTGGTAGTGGGGAACACCTCTAAGTAGGTAGGTATATTTTTGCAAATGACTCATACTTGATGTCATTTAACCTTTATATGCAGGAGTCTCCCACCCACTTGGTGTACGGAGCATGAGAGACATTAATATACGCTGAGTACGAAGGCAACCTTAGCCCACTTTTAATCCAGATGAGGGATGTGTGCAAAGAAGCAATTGTGACTCTATCTTCAGGCAATACTGATGATGATCACCGGGTGTAACCTTCGGTGCGCCGTGTACTGGTTGAACCTTGCTGCTCCACAACTTTCATGTTGACTCTAAATATAGTTTATTTATATTTATTTTTGTGCGTATGCAATAGGTGTGTGTGTGTATATACAAAAATTATATTAATATCCGTATTACTGGTATATATTAATGCGTGTAATAAATATGACTAAAAGTTAATGCTGCAGAATAAAGCTGTGCATTAATTTCATATTATTATCCTTTAAACGCCGTTGGGTTGAATAACATTTATTAGAACTAGACAGCGAAAATCATTCATTCTAATATCTAAAATCATTCATTCTAATATCTAATGGGTGAATTCCTAAGGCCGATAGAACTGGAAACGCCAAAAATTTATTTTTAACCAAATTGTTTTATTCATTCAAAAATCAATACCTGGCATCGACATTTTAAATAATTTTGGGCATATGGTCATCGTGGCTGTTCTAGACGTCCAATTTTGGGGCACTTCCACATCCACTTACATATGTTCTATTAGATAAAGAAAACGCTGAGGCTCTAACGCCCAACCACTTCTTTCTGGAAGAGATGGTCAAGTCAAGTATGAGGCCCACGGCAAAACTCGGTGTGCTGAATATGGCCCAGTTTGACAAGGATGGTAACTAGATTACCAGGGGGAAGTGTTGACAAACTTGGCACCACTTGACGTTCAGCCGAAACGAAATGTCATCAAAGAAAAAGATGATTATCTTTTGCCAGTGCACGAATCTTTTTTTTCTGTTTACTTCTTTTTGTGCTTTTGAGTCATTTTGAATCAAAATACTTAGTTGAAACGACCTCGCTGAAAGTAATTGGAAAACGGCTTATTATGCAGAGTTAAACATCATATAAATATTACATAAATTATAATAATTGTATACCCACATTATAAGGATGTCAATTTCTTTGCCCGTGTATATTACTTTAATTTTGGAAATAAGTCACAGCACAATCAGCGTTTTTTCTTACTTTTAAGATGGTAGGTGGAATGCATATGATTAGCAGATTACCAAAAAATGTTAAAGCAATACCCCTGCCTATAAAAATATCTTACTCTATAAGACACGGTACACGTTAAAGTTGTTTAATACGGTAATTGTTTTCTACGTGGCTAAGCATAGGCCGTGCTTTTCCAAATAAGATTTCGCCTTAACTTAGTAAAACAATTTGTACATATGCATGTACATATATCTATCAATAAAGAAAAAATTTCTAGCTTGAACTCAATATCATGATAGTTTTCACTTTAATATAGCAAAACTACACTAAGCACTATACACAAATTTAGTTTACTTTCTGTATTTCTTTTTGGGACAAAACCACAACATGGTCGTTTTATGTAATAACAACTAATTCCATTGTACAAACATCATAAATTCAATTTTGTTAGCATAATATAAATACAATGTTATAATAAAATCATCATCATATTTGGTTCTACACCACCCGACCTCCCGTTTGGCATCCCTAAATTCGGGGCGTCCTTGTCTACGCCATCCTTCTAGCGTAGACTTGGCCGGCCTCGCTGTCGTGTTCCATAAATCCTACCGCAAAGGAATTTCCGAGCAGGATCCTATTCGCTCATGGGAGCCCACCGGAGCGTACCGAGCTTAATTTTCTTCACGATGTCGACATCACGGTAACGCTCGTAGATCTCATCATTATAGAGTCTCCGGAATCGTCCTTTCTCACATAATTTTCTCTCAAACTCGGCTAAGAGGTCAGAATGCTTTTTGCTAAGTACCCAGGTCTCGGATCCATATGTAAGTACTGGTATGACCATTGTCTTACATATCAGCAGCTTGGATGTTATGGTAAAGTTCCTGGATTTGAAGAGTCTTAACAGACTATAGTAGGCTTTGTTGGCTTTAAGCAACCGTGCACGTATTTCTGGTTCCATGCTGTTACCGGCTGCTACAGTTGACTCGATATAGTTAAATGATTGCACTACTTCAAATTCGCGCTCCACTACTTGAATTGAGGGACCAATGTTGGATCTTCTACTCGCAGACGTGTACTTTGTTTTGATCTCATTTATGTGCAGCCCCACATTTCGTGCCGCCTGCTCTATCTGGATGAAAGCTTCCTGTACAGCTCTTCGGTTTCTACCAACGATGCCGATATCGTCTGCGTAAGCCAGTATCTGAATGGACTTATAGAGGATTGTTCCTCCCGCCGTTAGGTCAGAGTCTCGGATCACTTTCTCCAACGCCAGGTTGAAGAGAACGCAGGCCAGTCCATCCCCTTGTCGGAGCCCCTTATAGATATTGAATGGGCTTGGTAGTGATCCGTTTATTTGGGATGCTGAGTTCTCTCCTGACCTTATTAAGTTCTACTCTGGCTGTCATATATCGGATTTAAAGTCTATAAAAGATAGTGTGGTGAGTTCTGAAACAGTAGATTTTTTTCATCACTTTAGGGTGTAAATCTGATCAGTTGTTATTTTTCTGGAATGAAGCTACACTAGTATTTAGCGTATGCGACTATCCTATCTTGAAGGATAGAGGAGAAAATCTTATAAGCGGTACTCAACAATATTATAACACGATAATTGCTGCATGTTGTGATATCTCCCATCTTATGTATGGGGTACAGTATTCCTCTTTGCCAGTCTTCTGGCATCGGTTCACCCATACTTGCACTATTAGTTCAAAAAATTGCTTGTAGTATTGCGGATCCTCCTGTTTTTATCAGCTTCGCTGGGATACCATCTGATCCAGAGGCCTTATTATTTTTGAGCTGATTTATTTCTCTGCTAACTTCGTCTATGCTATTGTGGTCTTCGGTCATTGGTGGAGCCTCGAATTGCTTAGTTAGCTGGACATAAAGCAACTCATGAATGTACTCTTCCCATGGCTCTAAGATGCCTTTTAGATCGGCGATCAGATTACCCTCTTTGTCTTTGCAGAATGTGAAACGCGGTGTATATTCCGTCATACCGCGGACTCTTTGGTATAACGTCCGCGCATGGTGCGGTCCTCGCTCTATGTACTGTTCTAGTTCATGGACGAGATTCTTCTCCCAGGCTGCTTTCTTTCGCCGGTGAACTGTTTTTTCATATCTTCTGAGCTCTTTATAATCATCTTCGCGTTCTATGAGATTGTTGTATTGCTCGGCACGCAACATTCTTCAGTCGCTAGCTTACATTCGTCATCGAACCAGTCGTTCCGTTCTCTACGACTACTGCCTAAGATGGAGTCAGCAGTACTAATGACAGTATTCTTAAGGCGTGTCCATTTCTCTTCTACGCCCGGCATCTCAGACCCAGGACTTATTCTCCCTGCATTTAGGGAGCTATTTCTGGTCTCTTCGTTGCGAAGGGCAGCCGTGTCAACTTGAATCTGATTCGCGGATGCTGTCTTTCTTGATGATGCAATCCCCGCTTGGAGAACCACACCAACAAGATAGTGGTCCGAGTCGACGTTGGCACCTCGGTACGTTTGTACTGTGATCAAGTTCGAGTTTTGGCGGCGGTCCATCGCATCGGGTTGCGAGTGGCTCCATCAGGAGATACCCAGGTGGCTTTGTGGATATTTTTACGCGCGAAACCTTGTACTCGCAACGACTATATAAATGCTTGCTGTCATCTCTATGACTCGTTATAATAATAAGGTTTATAAAATTAACAACTATGATATAATAAAAAAATAATAATAATGACAAAGGTATTATATCAATGAAACAAAATAACAATGAAAATGGAACCATTAATGAAATTCTTATTGAAGTAATAAAGATGATGAAGATGAAAGCGATAAAATAACAACAACAAAAATACTTTACCATATAGTCTAGCACATCTCCTCAAGAATGAGTTTTTTATATAGGTGGTAATTGCCCTTGGTAGAATTTTGTGTTCTTAAGGATTGCGCGAAGACAAGTTTGTCATACAAGTAAGCAGAGTGGTGATTATTAATAATTTTATGAGTTAAGCTTAAGATTCTAACATCAAAGTAATCAATTAAGGAGCATCCAAAGATTTTGTTATGGTAATAATACTATCGATAAAACTATTAACTTCATTAACGACTCCATTTAAAGCTAATGTTGTGTCCCTGTCATTAATATTGACTTCGTAGTAAATTTGCAAGTCATCCGCAAAGGGATCATCATTTGTATACTGGATTGAGTTTCCTATGTCATTTATATACATAGCAAATATTAGCGGGTCCATGATCGGCACTTGGGGAACATCTGCAGATAAAGGTAGGTTATTAGATTTGAGTCTGTTTACGTCAACATATTGGTAGCGTTCAGTCAAGTATGACAGCATGAGATCTGAAGCGCTAGTGCTGAAACTAAAAGGATTGAGTAATTTGTCGTAAAATTTAGAGAACGATTAATTAAAAGCCTCACTTAAATCGAGTAGACAAAGAATAACACAGTTGCCTCTATCTAGACTACTCCAAATGTAATCGGTAACATCCACAAGACTGTAGCAGTGCTCTGTAAAGCTCTTAATCCTGACTTTTGGGTGGTTAATAAGTTTATATTTGTAAGATATTGTTTTATATTATATAAAAAATTATTTTTATATTATTTTGTTTTGGGTATTGTAGCTGAACCAAGGGATCGGGTTATGGGACAGCTTGATTCATTATTTATAGAGCTTGTTTGTTTAGCGTTTTTGTTGTAGAAGAAAACAAAATTTTCATCAATTGAATGACTTCCATCAAGAAAGCTCCAAATTGCAATAAGTAAATCGTTGTTAGGTTCAAGAATACTAATACTATCATAGTTACGAGAAAATATGAATTCATCATGAGGATGGATGGATAGAGGAGGATTACAATGAGATTATGGTCTGTGAAAGGCTTTTATCGGAAATTAGAAGTTTTTTTTGGGAATATTAGAAACTATGTAGTCAAGTAGACTTTCAGTGGTATAACAAATTCTGGTAGGTTTTGTTTGGGTAGTATAGAAGTTTAGAGATCCAAAGATGGTCCTCAGACAACGACTATCAGCCAAATTAAGAAAATTAACATTAAAATCGCTCATTAGTATTATTAGTGTGACATAGTATTCAGCCAGCTTGGATAATAACTCGTTTAGTTCATCTAACGGAAGATCGCAAACGAGGATATAAGCAGTACAAACCACAATTTTTAAGGAGTTTAAAATAAAGTCTAGAGCTAAATATTCAAAGTTATTAGTGGAGCCTTTAGAATGTGTCTTGAGAATGTAGTGATTTGCAAGTTCTCGACGCACATAAAAAGCTACTACTCCACCTTTTTTTCAAATCTGTCATTTCTGAATAGTTTATAGCCATCGATTTCGATACTCCTGTATGTAACTGCTGGTTTAAAGTGAGATTCGGAAACTCCAATAATGTCATAAGGTCTTTTCCTGAATTCAAATCTACCTAAGTTGATATTGGCAGTAAGATGCTTTGCTAAGTACTTTCCAAGGAGTTTATAAATCGATTAATGAAAACAGATAGACTGCAGCTTTATTCATTGACATTAAAAAAGCATTTGATACCGTTAATCATGCTTTTTTGCTAATTAACTGGAGTGTATCGGTGTTAGAGGTAATGCTATGAAATGGTTTCAATCGTATTTGTACAATAGGATTCAACAAGTGAAAGTGAACGATAAATTAAGTACTAAGCTAACTACAAATGTAGGCGTTCCTCAGGGCCCCTCTTTCTAATTTATATAAACTCCCTTTTGGCTTTTGAAATGTCTGGTAAGGTAGTAGCATTCGCCGATGATATGGCTTTAGTATACTCGGGATATAGTCCTGTCGAAATCATCAATAAACTGGAACATGATCTAAAAATTATAAGAAAATAGTTTGGCATACATTTTATGACTCTCAGTGAAAAAACAAAGGTTATGTTCTTCAATGTTGTGCACGATCCAGTTCCATCCGAATGTCTCGTATATTACAAAGCTGAATGCACTTCTTCTTGTAGCGATGCATCATGTTTTGAGATTGAGAGCGTTAAAGAATTTCGCTATCTTGGTCTTTTAGTTGACACTCAATTAAATTGGAAAAAATATGTTAAAAAAATCTCTAATAATCTATTAGTTGCCATTAGAAAAATGTAATTACTATGCCCTCCAACTATAATGAAGGTATTTTTCCACATCTTTATTCAATCATATATATGTACAATATGATCTAACATGTTGGGGTGCCATTTATTTTTTATTATTATTTAGAATAATGTGTTCTAAAAGTAGAGAATGGAGAATTTTAATCTCTTTAAGACATACAAAAGAAATATGCCATCGATCTTATCACTATATTGCGCCTACACTATTTAATCGTTTGTCCAATGAAAATAAAGAAATTAACAATAAAAGATTATTCCTATATGATTTAAAATTTGGCTTGTTAGTCAACATAATACAGAGATCTTGTTAAAATGCATAACTTAACTTCATTAATATTCAACCAGTTATTGCATTTGGCGTAAGGAAGTTTATCATTCATTATTGAGGGACTAACTTAAAGTTATGGTCAACATGCTTCTAAATTTAGCTTTGGATTTAATTTTAAATAATCCTAGTATTTTTTATATACTCTTTTGCTTCGTATGCTTTTTTTATCATTTTGTATTTTTAAATTCCCTATATTAACTTCGCGTGCCCGTCGCTGGCTGGCGGGCAGATTCTTGTGATCAATTTTTAACCCACTTGCTAAAACCCGATTTTGTTATGAGTTATTTTTTTTTAATAGAAAGTATTGAAAGCGACTTCCGCGAATAAACTACTTCGTGTAGGTATTCTAATCCTGTCAACAAAATGTTGCTCTTATTGTGATCAACAATTCAAACATGCAAGAAAACCTTATATAAAGTAGAACTCAAGTAATGATTTGTTTACCAAATTCATGGCCAGCTCAACATTCAACATTAAGCAACAGAAAATCCCTCTGTTGGAACAAAAAATAATTATCCGTGCCATTATTGGTGATGCGAATGAGGTCGTCTAGAGGCCTGTTCTTGAATAGTACGAGTAAATAATACCGTGGCACGCATGCATGAACGAATGAACAAACAAACTAGCCTTGCCGTCTTTGACCTACAAACATCAAGGTGAAGCCTCATCATTGCCATGCCCATCATCAACATTGTCATAGTCGTCGTCATCATCATAATGGTCGGTTTGAGTTTTGTGCAAAATTCAAATTTTACATTCACTCACGAAATCCGCCTGTCGCGTGCAACTAAAAGTTAGATAATCAAGCGGGTGACTGGGCGGCTGGCGTGGTAACTAAAAAAACTTTTTAGACACCCAATCTGTGCCGAATCGATGAGTAAGTAAAATAGAAAACATAGAACGACATGGAAATGTACTCAATCAGAAAGACGGCATCGGCACCACGACATCAAAAAAACACTAGCAGCACTTCCGTTTTAAAAAGCTTGATAGTAGGTGTTGTTCATATTTAGAGGTGCCTTAGCCATTGCCGGCTGGTTGATGTGTTTTTGTGATAACTGTGTGATGACGTGTTTACATTTTTTTCGAACCTTAAGCACTGTTCGCAGGACTCATTTAAAAGCTATAAAACATTTCGTGTCAACCAGTCATCTACCAATGTCAGGTTGTTATTGTCATGGTCGAAATAGGGAACACGAGAAACTCTAGTCGACACTCCGTGCGTCGCAAAATTAACATACGGATATAAATGTAGTAGTCGAGATAGGGCAAAAGCCGAATAATAACTACGCTATTTCTGCTTAAAAATTCCACACGCGAAGGACAATTTTTAATTTCAAAAGTGAAGGTAAAATTAAATGGAGAATGGAAAGTGGAGGTAAAAAATGTGTCGAGAAAATGAGCTTCAGGTAATTTTCTGGTACCTATTTGAGATTTTATCAATTTTGCTCATAATAAAAATAAAAAGTTTTTGTATTGAAATTACTTTCGTTATCAATGCAAATACATAGTGGAGGTATTTTACGTGTAATTAGGTGTAAACATAAAAGTTTGAGTCTAAGAGCAGTATCCGGTCCTGGACACCAGGCTACTGACAGGCTACTTTAAAGGTTCTGCTTCACACTAAGTTATGCAGACAACTTGCCAACTACCTTGAGGGTCACAGTTGTGATGATGTCAGTCCTTAAAAAAATACATATAAACTTACCTTAATTCCCTGTAGCTCAAGATCATCTTGCCACGCTGTGGCGTTTGATAAATACACTGCAAGTGGCAGCGCTTATAGAACTTAAAAGTCTCCAGACACATAGTATCGTGACGGTGGTCTAACAACAACCCATAAGACTAAACTTACATTATGATACCATCTGGAAGTCCTCTTTAATTCTTAATATTAATTCTTTAATATTTGCTCAAATTACAATTTTAAAGAAGTTCACTTAACCTCACGTACAAATAATCGATAGATTTGCTAGAAAACTTAACTGATATGTGGAAGATAAGCTTGTATCTTCATAACACCAGTTATCTTTCTCATATCAATTAAGTTTTTGAGCAAATATATCGGTTAATTATATCTGAGTGTAACGAAACTTTTTGAGAAAATATTACAAATTGGATGGTTTTAAGCTAAGTAGAACTTAAAATTAACTTATTAACGATTACGATGACGAGAAACAAAGAAATGAAAGACGAAGTCACTTTAGCATCTAAGGATGTTTACTTATATTTTATTTTGAATTGGGGGAATAACACAAAACGCATCAGAATTGCAAGTGGCCGTAAATATCTCTGACTGGTGTAAGTGCGATCAAACCTTCACGTGGTGGCCGCCGGTAATTTTCCTCCACTACAAGAAAAGTTGATTGATTGGGGTAGTCCCTTTAAAGTAAGGCTGGCGCGAGGCCAATAACCTGGCCTATAAAAAGTTTATTAAGGAACCCCTTATCAGCATCGGATACACTGATGAGCAGCGACGACCACGGCAAAGAAAACTACTAAACGATTAAAGAATTTTCTCATGAAAAGTATACTGACATAACAGCAATCCAGGAGATACGGCGGATGGGGAATGGTGTCTTACAAAAATCCGAATATGAAACATATTACAGCTCTCATGCAAGACATCGGGGTGGGGTTTCTAGCCAGAAGAAAAATAAAACCAACCGTTATCGGCTTTAAAGCAGTAAATGAAGGGCTATGCACCCTTCGCGTGCGGGGCAGATTTAAAAACACAAGACTCATAAACGTTCACGCACCTATAGAGTATTCTCCAGTTGATGAAAAAAGGAGAATTCTTAGAATCAGTCGAAGGGGAACTTCATGCCTGC
This sequence comes from Nephrocerus scutellatus, assembly GCA_947095585.1. Taxonomy (NCBI): domain Eukaryota; kingdom Metazoa; phylum Arthropoda; class Insecta; order Diptera; family Pipunculidae; genus Nephrocerus; species Nephrocerus scutellatus. The sequence continues at coordinate 80,240,925 of OX352764.1, read as the reverse complement.
CTTCAGTATGATGTAAAAATCATTCTGGGGGATATGAATGCTAAAATCGGTAGAGCGCCAGTATTCAGGCAGTACATTGGCACCAATAGCTTACACGAGAACACTAATAACAATGGACAACGAATCATAGAGATGGCAGCAAGCAATAATTTGCTCGGCACGCCTTAAGAATACTGTCATTAGTACTGCTGACTCCATCTTAGGCAGTAGTCGTAGAGATTGGAACGTCTCGTTCGATGACGAATGTAAGCTAGCGACTGAACGTAAGAATGTTGCATACCGAGAAATGCAACAAACTCATAGAATGCGGGCACGCGAAGATGAATATAAAGAGCTCAGAAGATATGAAAAACAGTTCATCGGTGAATGAAAGCAGACTACGAAAAGAATCTCGTCCGTGAACTAGAACAGTACAGAGGGCAAGGACGGCACGAGGCGCGGAAGTTCTACCAAAGAGTCCGCGGTATGACGCAATATACACCGCGTTGCACATACTGCAAAGACATTGAGGGTAATCTGATCGCCAATCTCTAAGGCATCTTAGATCGATGGGAAGAGCACTTTCGTGGGTTGCTAAATGGCCAGCTAACTGAGGAATTGGAGGTTTCACCAATGACCGAAGACCATACTATGCTGCCGCCACCAAGCATAGACGAAGTTAACAGAGCTGGCCCCGGGATCAGATTTGATCTGGATCTGGGTGGAATAAGCGATGTCAAATGACTGGCGAAGAGGAATCATGTGCCCCATACATTAGAGAGGAGATATCAAAAAATGCAGCAATTATCGTGGTATAACGTTGTTGAGTACCGCGTATAAGATTTTCTCCTCTATCATTTAAGGCAGGATAGCCCCATACTTTAAAGTCATCATTAGATACCAGTGTGGCTTCATCCCAGGCAGTTCAGCAACTGATCAGTTTTACACCCTTAGGCCGGCGATGGAAAAATGTCTAGAGTTTCAAAACTCACTACACCATCTTTTTATTGACTTTAAAGCCGCCTATGATAGCATAGCCAGAGTAGAACTTTATAAAGCCATGAGAAAACTCGGCATCCCAAATAAACTGACACAACTATGTAGGTTGACCATGACCAATGTTACAAGCCAAGTAAAAACTTCCGGATCACTATCAATCCCATTCACCATCTATAACGGGATCCGACAAGGGGTTGGACGGGCCGGCGTCCTCTTCAACCTGGCGTTGGAATAAGTGATCCGAAATTCTAACATAACGGCGAGAGGAACAATCCTCTATAAGTTCATCAGATACTGGCTTACGCAGAGGATATTGACATCGTTGGTAGAAATCCAAGAACTTTACAGGAATTTTTCATCCAGATCGAGCAGACAGGACAAATCTTGGGCTGCACATAAGTGAGAGCAAAACAAAGTACATGGTGGCCACGTCTGCGAGTAGAAAATCCAACATTGTTCCCGCAAATAAAATAGTGGAGCGCGAATTTGAAGAAGTGCAATCCTGTATCTATCTCGGGTCAAATGTAGCAGCCGATATAAGCATGGAACCAGAAATACGCGCACGGTTGCTTAAAGCCAACAAAGCCTACTATAGTCTGTCAAGACTCTTCAAATCCAGGAATTTACCATAACATCCAAGCTGCTGGTATATAAGACAATGGTCATACCAGTACTTACATATGGATCCGAGACTTATTGCTGGGTGCTTAGCAAAAATCCTTCTGACCTCTTAGCCGCGTCGAGAGAAAAGTCTTACGGAGCTTACCTAGCTCGAATGAGCTTGGAAAGTCCTTTCCGGTAGTATTTATGGAACACGACAGCGAAGCCGGCCAAGGTTACGCTGAAAGGATGTCATAGACCAGATTTAGGGATGCAAAAGTGGATGACAACATCTCAGAACCGGTGGAGCTACTTTTTGTGGGAGGCCAGGACCAGACCCCGGTTGTAGAGCCAGATATGAGGATGATGAATGCAGATAAAAATGCAGGCAATGCAACATACATTTTAATTAAATTTTTAGAAAAAGTTGCGCGTTATGGATTATTAAATAAGAAATAAGTATGTACCTAATGAACTAAGTGTCTATTTACAAGACACCAATGGAGATTGCCGGAGAACAACTGCACACCAAAAAGCGTACACATAACGCAAACAACAGACAGAAACACAAACAATAAACCAAACTTAAAACCAGAAAGAATAACCACAACATACAGGATTTCTTTTCAGTTTTATGGAACTAACATGAAATTGTTCAATATCATAGAACGAACACGGCAAGGCACAAGAGCAAGGACAACAAACTCGTACAAGGAGCACGGATGGCAAGGACTTTAGAATAATAATCAAGGCATTTAAACGTTTTCTTCGGTTGTTATTTGTTTTTGGGGTTTCCCCTGAAAACTGCTTCCCACACGGACAAATTGGTCGCACGTCACACAACTGGAATAACGGCATAACAATGAAGAACTCAAAAGTCAGGTCGTCTCGTGCAGTGGTAATAAAAAAAAAAGTGGAACACAAAGTGAAAAGCCTCCTCCGACTTAATTTCCTTGCGTGCAGCATTCAGCCTATACTCGCATTTATATACTCGAGATATAGATACTCTCCATACACATAAAGTTTATTGGTTTGTTCACTTGTATTCGTCTCATTTCATGTGAACCGAACAGGGCCAAGGTGAAACAAGGGCACACGAACATTAATATCGTTTGTGCTTTTGTTATGTGTCCTGTTTTGGTCGTGACTACTACTTTGGCTACTACTATTGTATGCGAATGAAAGAAATTAATGTGCTGAAGTCGAGGACATAGCGTGCGACCATATCATTATCCTGCGTCGATTGTGCCTCGTTTTAAATGAGCATTCAGGTAGTAGGGTTTGTGGGTCGAGGAAGGGCATAAGCTGATAATATTATTGAATCAGTTGCATGTCAGCCAACCAACTCTTCAAATGTTTGAAGGCAATTTTAGGGTAATTCTTGTGCGAATCTGGATTAACATTGAATTTGCGTAAAAATATTACAAAGTAAAAACGAATTAAAATTTCAAAGAGCTGAGTGGGTTTTTTGTATTTTCTCGATTGTCTTTTGATTTGACTTGTTGGTTGGGTGGGTATTTAGTAAGGAACTACTAAGGAACTGTATAAGTTTACCTCACCTCTCGATTGAGTGACATCAAAAGCGTAACAACAGGACATTATTTTTGTTTTCTTTTTAGGACTAAGTATATACAAAGGCTTAGCAGTTAAAAAAAAATATGTCTTTTTTTTAAATGTTTCTAATAGCTTCATAGCTAAATCTGTCGTGCTAATTACTGTGCTTGACGCTGCGATTTTTCATGGCGTAAAGATGTAGTATTTGCAGCATGATGTTCAACAATTTTAAGCTTGGTATGGCTTAGTCAATTGTCAATTGACTACCTTGTGTTCCTTGGCCTTCCACAATTTGAGAGCCTTTCTTTCTATTTGAGAGAATCTGTTAGATTCTAAAAATATATTGAAAAATTTTTGAATGGATGCTGCGAGCCAGAAACTTTACTTTTGCTGTTTAAACTTTGTAGTTTCGATAGTATTGAATGAATGGTTTCTGATCAACCATGGTTTTTTAAGCAATTACGCTCAGGACGTGATTAAGCGGAGCCCTTTTAAAGTAGGTGCCTACAAAAACTAGAAACTACAAAGAACACACATTTGCATTATATTATCAAACCTGACAAGCTTTAGGCACTCGCAGAGTTTAATTTATTTTGCAGATATATATTTCGCTGCAGAGATCCTTTTTCATGAAACTGCAATAGAAACCGTTAGTACCAGTGAATTTTTATAACCGATTTACCGAAAAATATCGGTTATTTCGATTATGAAATTTTTTATGATGATGAAAATTTTTTTTATGGGATTAGAAAACAGAAGAAAGAAGAAGAAGAAAAGGAACTGTAATTTGGTTTAGCAATAAAAAAGGTAGTCTTATGGAGTGCGAAAACTGGAGAGGCATTTGCGTTCTCCCTGCAGTTGCAAAAGTAATAGCCAAAGTAGTACTTGAACGTATTAAGGAACATCTGGAAGATACACTCGATGCCGAACAAGCAGGTTTCCGCACTGGATCCTCCTGTGTAGACCACATGAACACCCTGCGGATCATTATTGAACAGTGCGTTGAGTTCCGGTCACCACTGCACCTGCTATTCATCGATTTTGAGAAGGCGTTTGACAGTGTCAACAGACAGTTTATCTGGCTCGCCTTGCGCAGGAGAGGTATACCCGATAAACTAATAGCAATTATTAAAGCAACATATGACGACTCTAAATGTCATGTGCTGCATAGAGGAAAGCTGTCAGAGGAATTCGAGATCCTAAGTGGGGTACGACAAGGTTGCATTCTATCGCCGATACTTTTTTTGTTGGTGATTAGCGATGTACTTCGCGCAGCTTTATCTACTGGAAACGGAGGAATTCGTTGAACTCTTACATCTCAACTCAAACATCTGGATTACGCTGACGACGTTTGTTTACTCTCACATAGAATTATGGAGCTGCACCAAATGACAACAAATGTGGAGAGGGAGGCAAATGTTGCGGGTTTGAAGATTAATACTGCCAAAACCAAAATCATCAACCTCGGCACTAACTCAGTTACTCATGTTAACATTGCTGGACAGCCGGTAGAGAGAGTAGAGAGTTTCCAATATCTTGGGAGTATTGTCTCGACCGAAGGTGGAACCGAACAGGACATTGCCAACCGAATCGGCAAAGCAAAATCGGTGTTTGGAATGATGTCCATGATATGGCGAAGCAATGCGATCAGCTTAAACACCAAGCTGCGACTGTTCCGCTCAAATGTTGAATCTGTGCTGTTGTATGGGTGCAGCACTTGGAAGGTGACCGCTACTATCACAAAAAGATTACAAACATTTGTAAATAGGTGCCTACGGAACATCTTAAGGGTTTTCTGGCCTAACCGTATCTTTAACGAACATCTTTACCAGAGAACGGGTCAGGAACCAATAGGCACAACCATCCAACGACGGAAGTGGCAGTGGATTGGTCATACACTCCGAAAAGGCGACAGTTCCATAGCAAACTACGCAATGCAATGGAACCCGTTATCTCAGGATGGTAGAAGAACGGGTCGTCCGAGAAATACATGGCGCAGAACAGTTGAGGAGGAGGCACGGCAATTGGGGAAGAGTTGGAGAGAGCTGAAGCTCATTGCCAGGAACCGCACGCGATGGCGCGTAGGCGTTGTAGAGGCCCTAGGACCCATAAGGGGATACAGGACATAAAGAAGAAAGAAGAAATACAAGCTAATTCTACAGACTTTTACAGTAGGTACTGTTAACAATTTTAAGTTCTTCGCTGATCGTCTACTAATGTATATGACCAAGAGTTCTGGCGATGCTAATCGATGCAAATAAAGACGTACATAACACCAATTTGGAATTACATTTTTCCAATACAACAATAACAGTAAATAAAGAAATATACATATATTTTTAAAGGAAATATTCAAAAAATGGATCCTGGAGTGATCAACAACACCAATGATAAATATACTATTACCAAAATCAACGGAAAATCTAAATAAATCATTAAGTCATTAAATTCGAAAAACTATTTACATATTGTCAAGAAATAAGACTCAGAAGCTTACAAAATGCTTTAATTTATCGGCATAATCTGTCTCAATGCACTTACTTTTTCTATCAGGTCATTACAGCGACTTTAAGGCCTTTAAAATACAGTACATAAAGTAAACTCTGAAATCTGCATTCGTTGAAAATTCTTGTCCTCCAAAATGGTTTTTTTAAGTTGGTGAATAGGGAGGTTGCCACAGTAATTCAAACTCACTGCCTTAGTTTATGTCACGTGCTGTTCACTGTCCTGACAAAACAAAATCTTTCTCTTGAATATTCCTGGAAGTTTTTTCCTTAATTCTCCTTCTAAATAACGCAAAAGACCACAAGAGCAATTCGAGTAAATTGTAAATTACAAGCTAATAAAGCATTATGACCCTTCACATACAAAAAAAACAAAAATTATCCGTCGATATATAGTGAAGGGTTTTTCAACAACATAACTATTTTGTATTTCAATACACACTCTGTCTTTTTTTATGATCTATTAATATTAGAACATCGTTTTTATTACAGTAAAGTGTATGTATCTACTTTTTGGGAAATTTGTTTTCCAAATTACTCTTTTCTTAGGCATGTGTCTGACCCAAGCTAAGTAGAATACAGGATTAAAACTCCCCAGAGTCACTCTTATGATGTTGGAATATAAAAAGGCAGAATGGTATTTTTATAGCAGACCGCGAACTTTCCAATCCACCCTCGTATAATATTTACTACATACATATTTATTATATATATTTATTTTATATATGAATACCGATTGTCGTTTTGGGTTTTCGAGCGTATTATTTAATGTCCAAAATAAATGAAATTATTTTTTTTTAATATTTTTTTCTTTGTTGACCCCTTAACGAAATTACCGGTATTGCCGGTTTTTGAGACACTTATTACAGAATTACTGGGGTTTAAGAAAGGCTGCGGTAATGGGGACCATAGTCATAATATAGGTTGTGGCCTTATATTTTACTTTTCTTGAGATCATTAAGGTCACTGCGTCGTTAGGCGTTCAGTCCCATATTCTGCCTATTGTTATTTCGAGATTTCAGCCTTCCCTACATACACCTCCAAATAATCGGATGGAGTAGTGGTAGACCTCGTCTTAACCGTCCAATACTCAAGTAACTTTTGCCGACGTAAAATTAAGAAATTTCATTATACACATGACATTTGTGTTTCCAATAATATTAAGCGCGACGGACCGTTGCAGTATAAGGCCTAGCTTCTCGCAACCATTTCTGTTGTGCATGTATATTTTTCCACACAAATGGAAGGGACCCACAATTTAATGCCATATCCGTATCTTATTTGGTTTATATTTTTTTAACCTTAGGGAGCTATGACTTTGCCAGTACTCGGGCAAAAACAACAGTAGCTTTCGTTATCATTTCGTATTCTTGAAGGGTAATTCATTACTTAATTGATATATCTTAAATAGTCCTGAAGTTTTTAAACTAATTCAATATGATCTCCTTGGTGACTACTGCTCTACTCTTGCTGATGCTTCCAGTTTCTCTGATTGCTTAAGAAGGATTTCTTTTCATGAAAGATCGCATCCATGTTTCATGATCGGTTATTTTTGAATGTTGTTTTTCACTTTGTGTCTTTAATTATTTTCTGTACCGCATATATAACAGATCGACTTTTAATGGAAATTAATATTTCATAAATCTGCACACCAATAATAGGCAAACAAGGATCTGTATCTATTTTCAGCTCAAGAAATATCTTGAAACCAACGAAACCCTTAGTGACCGGCAGTAAATTCGTGGGCAACGTTCTACTGGTGATTTGATGGTATATCTCACCGAATAGCGGAACCGGTCTTTGCATCAATTTGTAGAAAACAAAGCTGTTACACTGGTTATTTCTAAGGCATTTGACAGAGTTTGGCATCAAGCTCTTTTGTTCAAAATGCGTGCTTATGGAGTCGATGATAAACTGCTTCACAGAATTATAAGCTATCTTTTGGACGGCTCATTTCAAGTTGTATTGGACGGTTTCATATCTAAAGTTAATTACTTACATGCTGGCGTTATCCAGGGCTCTGTTTTGTTCTCTCTTAGCTTCTCATATAAGTTTGAGGAACGTCCCTCCACTTCTCATGTGTAACTCAAACAACTTAGTATGTTAAGCAGGTTAAATTCTGACCTAGACAGCTTAATACAATGGGGAGAAAACAAAAGAGTAGAATTTAACGGTTCCAAAACCCAATGCTGTCTCCTGGCGTCCAAGCGAATCCTAAATCCCATGCCATTATCCATGAATGGCACTTGCATCGAGGAAACTGAAAATCTCGCAATTCTCGGTATTTGCGCTAACGACAGGCTTCGTTGGAATGACAACATATTTTCCGTCACCAAAAATGCTTCGAAATGTTTAGGTTTTCTAGCCCGGTGCAAGAAATATTTCACTCCCTCTGATCTGGCTACTATCTACAAGGCTTTTATTCGCACTAAACTTGAGTACAATTGCCATATCTGGTCTGGTGAGTCTAAAACTACTTGCTTGTCAATTTTTTATATGCATGCCACCTCTCCCTGAATTCAACCGCAATACTCGTGGCGCTCTAAATGCCTTCAAGCCCATCTTCGAAATGCACAGAATCGTTCTTCAGCCGTACAACACGTATGTGGAATGCTCTGTCAAGCTCTGTCTTCCCACATCACTATGATCCACAGGCATTCAAAACGCAAGCTCATAGACATCTCCTCTTTTGTCTTCCTTTTCCTTAACGCTCACGCTGTGCAAAGCTAACGTTATAAGGGTGCGACCCCTTTAAGCGTGCGTGAATTATATAAAGAAGTGCCTATATATACCATAGTGCCTTTGTACTTACTGAAGATACATTAACAAAGAAAGTCTACATTTAATGTAAATTATGTTTTTAAGTCTCTTTATTTCTTCATATTTCTTCATTGGTATTTAAAATTCAATTTAATTTATTAATATATAATCCAAATTTTAATAATAAGTTCGACGTGAATTTCTCATACTTGTATATATTTGTGTATATATTCATATTCTCACATATTCCCGTATATCCCTTGCCGTAAATGCATAGGTTTATGTGCAATTTAACAAAGCAAAAGCTATAATGATGACAAATCGGAGTCACGTCTAGACGGTGAGACCGAGATATACGTACCATTACTCAAAATGGAATAAGCCGACCAGAGATAGACAGATAAAAAGATAAACAAGTACACAGTCAGATGTTTTTAAAGTTCATATTATGAAAGCTAGTCACTTAAAATGACCCCGAATCGTTGAAGGATAAAAATACATCACAGAAATAGACTATATAGAAAGTAGAAGTTCAAACAGAGACAAATAAAAAACAATTCCAACCGGCGAAGGAGCCAGAGACCATTGCGACACAAAGAGATTTATCGTACAAACTCGCAGGTATCTAAAAAAGGACATACGAGTAGATTTTTTTTCTCACAAGTAAATACCACGAATAGCTGAGCGAATACCGACGCTCAGCTCCATATATTTTCACATTATATTCGTATATTTGCCTTCGTATATATGTAATATTATGTCTAATAGCACAAAGTTCAACGGAATATGTTCTTGGAGACGAACTAAGAACTGTGCGGAGAGCAAATTCGCAACTATGCAACATATGAATCAAAAATATGTTTGCGGTTCTTGGCATCATTCCAACTAAATACCTTTTCATTGTGTAATGTCTTTTTTCGACATTACAGAAAGTTTTTCTACTTGCATGTACGAGTACAACCAAAATTTCAGAGGCTATTTTGGTAGCTTTGTTGCACTTGAAAGGAAACAAAGGGTGAGTACTTAAAGGTTACCGCAATTTCCACCGAAACTTCAACAATTACAAAAACATATTTTCTTTGCTCCACATGTAAATGTTGCAACAATTAGGTATAATTAATAGAGTGACATATTCCCTCGCTTGTTGTTGCTGTTCTAGCAACTCGAGGCCTGAAATGAGATCAAGACGAAACCCTCCAAACAGTAAACTTTCATTCACAGTACAAATAAACCTATTCAATTTCGCAGTGTACTTAAATTAACTAAAGGCTAATAATAGCAAGCCAAGCAGATAAAAAATAAAAGTTCCTATACTTATTAGATGAACTTAAGGTGGTGCATAGTCATCGAGTTATATTGGCAGGCCAAGAAAAGAGGCCGCGCCAACACGGCTGGACCATAGATCTGCAACATCCAAATCCGTCGAGGGGCAGAGGAATAGGTGGTTGTTAGTATGGGTACCTTGGTTACAGTCGGGACAGAGAACATTGGTGCCTGGATAATTCGAGCTTTATAGCTCTGAGGTACTCGTATATGACACCAATCCACCCGATGTTGTGCCAGGGTTGTCCGGGCTGCCCTTGGCAGCGATGTGTACCAAGGGCTCTATTAAGCTTGCTAATAGTGTATACTATTAGAGGCTGAACGGAGAGTGACGGGATCCCAGTTGGCCGGTATGACTGGGTTTATGCAGTCTCTATACATCCTGATATCTTGACTGAACTGGGTATGCGGGATTGTGGCAGGCTAACAAGAACTGCTTTAACAACAGTTCATTGTGTTGCCTGACGGGGAGCATGGAAGTTTCGTCATAAAGATAGTCGGGGTTAGTTATGCAGTGGCACCTAGTTGCGATGCGAAGGTTTTTATTTTGTCTGGATTGGATATTATTCACTTGAGTGTAATTTAAAAATTACGTCCAGATGGGGGCGGCGTAGTTAATAATTGAGCGACCAATAGCTTTATACGTCATCACAAGGACTTCTTTGTCCTTACCTCATTTGATTCCGGCTACGACTTTCAGGGCATCGAGACATAGATATTAAATAAGATGGGCAAGAGAATCCCTCCTTGTGGCACTCCCATCTTGAGTTTCCGATGCTTTGAGCAGGAATTTCTGAATTCCACATATGCGCTCCTGCAATTTATGTAAGCTGACAGGAACAGGACAGGAAGCTTTGATGGAGTCGGGGAGAATGGAATTCAATATGTCCTATAGGAGAATGGAGTGGTCAAATGTGTCGATAGCCTTGGACAAATCGAGTGCGCCAGTGCGGGGGACGGTGGTTAAGACCGTCCGCAATGTGGGTCGTCAGCTCCGTTAAGGTAGTTGAAGTGCTGCGATGTTTCCTAAAGCCGTTTTGGTGGGAGGCGAGCCTCAAATGTTGAAGAAGACTCGCTTGTAGTTCACGTCATTGATTAAATGTGTCACAAGGGGAGTGCACCTTTAAACATAAACTAAAACAAGTTTTGTTTTTTTCTAGTTAGTTAGTAAATGAGTGAATATGCTCTAACATGAACTCGATCTCTCTTTTTCTCTTCTTTCAGTGTGAACCCGGTCTAGGAGCTAGCGTTATGTACAATCTACTTTATAATAAGCCACAAAAGTTAATGCTCTTAGCAGGATGTAGTACTGTGTGTACAACAGTTGCTGAAGCAGCAAAAATGTGGAATCTCATTGTGGTAAGACCGAAGATTTGTTTTACTTTTTTTTTTGCTTTTTTTATGTCATTGGTAATATCAATTTTGCGCATACGACCGTAGTCTATCTTAAAAACAGTTTATGTAATACGAGTTTTTCAACTCTGTATAAGTTTAGATTAAATATTTAAGGTCAAAAAATGTATATTTTTTAAATTCTAAAAACCATTACCGATATAAACGTCGTCAAAATAAGAAAAAACAATTTTTTATTTGTTTTTATATTTAAACGCGAATTTTTCGAAAAATGCTCTCGGATATTGTTTTTTAGCAAAAGCTGTATTAAATTTTCTTCTGTTGCATTCGGTCAACAGGAGGTTAAAATTAAAAGTTTGTAAATTGAACGAAAACGTACTTTTGACCTTACATGACTTCACACCCTGTACCTCTTTAACGCTTCTACTTACAAGCTTACTATTGGTATTGGTAAAGAAAATTACATTATAAAGATAAACTAATGTAAATTTTTTTAAATTATTTCAGCCATACCAATATGAAGGTCGTCAAATTTAAAATTTTCCTTTTTTTAAATTGTACTCACAAACACGATTATTTCGAGAAACGCTCTCAGATACATTTTGTTTGACAAATGTAATATTAAAATCTATTCAATTTTCTACAAATCCATGGCACAATATTTGTGCATTCGGCCAACAAGAGCGAGATAGTGCGGGTTGTGTTACTAATACTACTTAAAAGAAGAGTTGCACACCGTCTCAGTGTTTCTGCAACAGCAGTGCAACCATATTACACGTGCAACGGATGCACTCTTACGTCTTACCACTTCACTCCAGTGCTTAATCTGCTTCAAACGGACTTGCCCAGAAGGACCTATAGAGGTGTTCTTCATTTCCACTGTGCAGGCTTTTCCATTTATCTTATTCTTCTGGAGTCTTCCCAAGAACTTGGAAAACAGCCTTTGTCCAGCCTGTTTCTAAAAAAGGCGAACCGTCATCTCTTTCCTCATACCGACCCATTGCGCTAACATCCATACTTTCTAAAGTCATGGAAACGCTGATCAATCGTAAGCTTATGCAATACCTTGAATCTCAGGAAATCCTTAGTGGCCTGCAGTACGGTTTTCGAAGGCAACGTTCTACAGGTGATATGATGGCATATCTCACTGAAAATTGAAACCAGTCTATTCACAAATTTGGTGAAAGTAAAGTTGTTGCACTCGATATTTCCAAGGCTTTGACAGAGGTGGCACCAAGCTCTTTTTTTCGAAAATGAGTGCCTATGGAAATGACAAGACCCTGTGTTGTTGTTGTTGTCGTATTGGACGGTTTTAAATCCAGTGTTCACAGCATACACGCCAGTGTTCCACAGGGCTCTGTTTTGTCTCCGACACTCTTTCTCATTTTCATTAATGATCTCCTATCCGCTACTTCTAATCCGATTCTTTCGCTGACGACAGCACTCTTAGCTTTTCATACGAGTTCGCGCTCTCTCCACGCCCCTCTTCGCCACTAGTGGAACTTGTACAACAAGGTACGTTAAGCACGTTAAATGCTGTCCTTGACAGCATAACAAGGCGTGGACTTCACAATAGAGTAGAATTTAACTTGAATTCCAAAACCCAATGCTGTTTCTGTCCTCTAAACGTAATTTAATCCCCCAACCTTTATCAATGAATGGATCCTGCATCAAAGAAACTGGAATAACCATATATTCGCCATCGCTAAGAATGCTGCGAAATGTTGAGGTTTTCTAAAACGTTACAAGATGTACTTTACTACTTCACATCTGGCTACTATTTACAAGGCATATATTCGGCATAACTTGAATACAACTGTATTGCCTGGGCAGGTGCTCCCAGAACCGCGCGATAACACTTATTGGTGACGTAAATATCACGAAAACAATCGATTCGCTAGAACATCGTAAGAATGTTTAAAGCTTTTCACTGTTTCATCGCTTTTTCAATAAGCAGTGTTCAAAAGAAATATCCAGATGCATACCGCCCATCCTCCAAACCAACCGAAATACCCGTGCCTCAACTCTAGCTCACGGGTCCACCATTAGACCCATCTTCGGACGTACCAACCAATTCAGAGATTACTATGGAATCTCATATGTGGAATAAATTGCCGTATTGATACTCTGTGTTTCCGCATTTGTATGATCTGCAGTCAATTAAGACACACGTGCGTAGACATTTCACCTTTTCCTCTCCTTAATTTCCGAACGCCCACGCTGTGCCAAGCCTTATAAGAGTGTAAATCCTTTTAGCGTGAGTACATTATAAAAACAATCCAATCCAATGGAATGGACTCGCACACATGTCGAGTACAGATGACGCTCTTTGGTACTTCATCTTCATTCGTACTCGTCCAGTTGCTAGAGTTTTAGACGACCTCAACACTGCTGGAATATATGTTATTTCCCATTAGTTCTGAAGAGGTGTTCTTCCAAGCTGGAATTGCGTAAGCTTTTCCATCTATCCTATTCTTCTGGACTCCTTTCGAGAAGTTAAAAAACATCCTTTGTCCAGCCAATACTCAAAAAAAGGCGTGCCATCATCTCCATCGTCGTACCAACCCATAGCACTAATATCTATTATTTCCAACGTCATGGAAATTCTGATCAATTATCAGCTCATGAAATATCTTGAAATCAACGAAATCCTTAGGGACCGGAAGTACTGATTTCGTGCACAACGTTCTACCGGTGATTTGATGGCATATCCCACGGAACAGTGGAACCAGTCTAGTCATCAATTTGGTGAAAGCACAGCCGTTGAACTCGATATAATCTACAAGGCTTCATATGCCCAAACTTGTCTACAATTGTCATATCTGGTCAGGTGTTCCTAGAACTATTGATTTCGCAATGTTTTTATAAGCGATAAGTTTTATTGCACGGTTTTGTATTTTATCAAGCTGATGCACATTAGTAAAATGTTGTGAATGGTTTGGACTATTTCAATGCCCTGCATTTAAATTATGTAATATAATTTAAGTACATTTAAATAAAAGCTTGTTTTAAAAATCTTATTATTTTTCTTATTTATTACATACTACTCTCAATTAAAAATAAAACTGTGATTTATCAATGAGTTTTTTTAAAGCACAAAATGACCTATTTTAAAGTCCATCTAAATTATCACATTAATCATAAACAATTTTAAATCGTAATTGCCAGAACAATTTTCAAATTTTATATTTATCTTTTGAGAGAATGATAACAAAGACAAGAAAATTAAAATAAGCAATGATAACCAAGAAAATCTTTTCCGGGTTGAAAAAGCAACGATGTGGCGGCAGACTCTTCAAACAACAAGTCGTAACATAAATAAAAAAAAGGAAGACCAAACAGAAAAGAAGGAAATGACTTGAAAAAATGCACTAAATGGAAACGGACTAAAAGAAAGCAGCCGTAGAACGACTAACAGACAAAAATGATAGCAAACAGCGTCTACTAGATATGGGTAATGCCAAACGATTAGTTACCCAGTTAGCCAATGGCCATTGACGAACGTGACGGAAATGGGTGAAAAAATCGTACTGATCCATATCAAATCACTGTTCTACTTGTATATGTAAAACTGAAAGAATTGAGTAAGGATTCAGGTTTCATGGTAAAGGAGTAAAATGACAAAGAATATGAGAAATTAAAATGACTGCAGTATTGAATTGTTTTCTGATTTCCTGTTCCTGGTTTCAGCTTTAAAGTTTTTCCACTAAGTAATTGAAAGTAAACACAATGAGTGCATGTAAAGAAACCTTATAAATTATAAATAGCACCTACTAAATTATCAAATAAAAAAACTGTGGATTCGTTAAGATTTATCAAGGATTCGATGCCTTGTCCATTTCGTATCAAACTTTTAAAGATTTGACGTAAAATGATAAATATCATCATCATCATATTTGGCTCTACAACCGGGGTCCGGTACTGGCCTCCCGCAAAAAGTCTCTCCACCGGACCCGATTTTGAGCCGATGTCATCCAGTTTGGCATCCCTAAACTATGGGCGTCCAGGTATACGCCATCCTTCCAACGTAGGCTTGAGCGGCCTCGCTGTCGTGTTCCATAAATCCTACCGCAAAGGACTTTCCGAGCAGGATCCTCTTCGCTCATGCGAGCAGGGTGTCCTGCTCAACGGAGCTTACCAATCTTAATTTTCTTCACGATGTTGACATCGCGGTAATGCTCGTAGATCTCATCATTATAGAGTCTCCGGAATCGTCTTTCCTCACATATGGGGCCAACAATTCTCCGTAAGACTTTTCTCTCGACGCGGCTTCAGAATGATTTTTTCTAAGCACCCAAGTCTCGGATTCATATGTAAGTACTAGTATCTGAATGGACTTATATAGGATTGTTCCCCTCGCCGTTACGTCAGAGTCTCTGATCACTTTCTCCAACGCCAAGTTGAAGAGGACGCAGGCCAGTCCATCCCTTGTCGGAGCTGTTATAGATATTGAATGGGATTGGTAGTGATCCGGATATTTTTACTTGGCTTATAACATTGGTCGTGGTCAACCTACATAGTCGTGTCAGTTTCTTTTGAAAGCCGAATTCTCCCCTGACTTTATTAAGCTCTACTCTGGCTGTCATATATCAGCTTCAGTGTAGTGAGTTTTAAAACACTCGACATTTTTTTATCACCTAAGGGTGCAAATCTGATCAGTTGTTGATTTGTCTGGGATGACGCCACACTAGTATGGACCAATGATGACTTTAGCGTATGGGGCTATCCTGTCTTGAAGGATAGAGGAGAAAATCTTATAAGCGGTACTCAACAATATTATAACATGATAATTGCTGCAGGTTGTGATATCTCCTTTTTTATGTATGTGCATCGCTTCGCCCATACTTGCACTATTAGTTTATTAATTGCTTGTAATATTGCGGACTCTCCTGTTTTAATAAGCTTCGCTGGGATACCACCTGATCCCGGGGCCTTATTATTTTTGAGCTGATTTATTTGCTCTGCTAACTTCGTCTATGCTTGGTGGCGGTAGCATAGTATGATCTTCGGTCATTGGTGGAGCCTCCAATTGCTCAGTTAGCTGGCCATAAAGCAACTCGTGAAAGTACTCTTCCCATGGCTCTAAGATGCCTTTTAGATATTGCGCCATACCGCGGACTCTTTGGTAGAACTTCCACGTCTGGTGCGGTCCTCGCTCTCTGTACTGTTCTAGTTCACGGATGAGATTCTTTTCCTAGGCTGCTTTCTTTTGCCGGTGAACTATTTTTTCATATCTTCTGAGCTCTTTATATTCATCTTCGCGTGCCCGCGTTCTATGAGATTGTTGCATTGCTCGGTACGCAACATTCTTACGTTCAGTCGCTCGCTTACATTCGTCATCGAACCAGTCGTTCCGATCTCTACGACTACTGCCTAAGATGGAGTCAACAGTACTAGTGACAGTATTTTTAAGGCGTCTCCATTTCTCTTCTATGCCTGACATCTCAACCCTAGGACTTACTCTCCCTGCATTTAGAGCGAGTCCTATCGCTTGACCGTAGCTATTTCTGGTCTCTTCGTTGCAAAGTGCAGCCGTGTTGACTCGAATATGATTCGCGCATGTAGCCTTTCGTGATGATGCAATCCGCGCTTGGAGCACCATACCAACAAGATAGTGGTCCAAGTCGACGTTGGCCCCTTGGTACTTTCGTACCGTCACCAGGTTCGGGTTGTGGCGATGGTCTATCAACACGTAGTCTATCTGGTTGTGAGTAGCTCTATCAGGAGATACCCAGGGAGCTTTGTGAATGTTTTTACGCGCAAGCCTTGTTCTCGCAACTTCCATATTATTGCTTGCTGCCATCTCTATGACTCGTTGTCCATTGTCATTAGTGTTCTCGTGTAAGCTATGGGTGCCAATGTACTGCCTGAACACTGGCTCCCTACCTATTTTAGCATTCATATCCACCGGAATGATTTTTACCTCATACTGATGGCATGCATGGAGTTCCCGTTCGACTGATTCAAAGCATTCTTCTTTTTGATCATCTGGGGAATCCTCTATAGGTGCGTGAACGTTTATGAGGCCTATGTTTTTAAATTTGCCCCGCAAACGAAGGGTGCATAGCCGTTCATTTTGCTTTAAACCCGATAACGGTGGGTTTCATTCTTTTGCACCCCGAGCACATGATGTCTTGCATGACAGCTGTAATATTTGTCATATTCTGATTTGTGTAAGATACCATTCCCCGGCCACCACATCTCCTGAATTGCTGTTATTTCAGCGTGCTATGTTTGGACAGGATATGCAGCTCGAGCCCTTTACAGTGAGCGTACGTTCCATGAGAAAATTCTTAAATCGTTTAGCCGTTTTCGTTGCCGTGGTCGTTGTCGTTCATATCTGTATCCGAGACTGATTTTGGCGAGGCGAGGACAGCTACAATTTACAAGGCGGCAATTCACTCAAAATTTGAGCACAATTGTCAAGTGATTCTAAAAAACCTTATATCTGCTAGATAGAATGCCAACGCGAACGTTGAAACTTATCCTTGATGAAAACATTGTGATGTCATTAGATTCGCTTGACACTGCAGGAATGTGTCCTGCTTGTCTTTCTTAGAATCGTACCGCTCTAAATGCTCTTCGGTTTATCCTAAAGCCAATATCCGGACGTACTGTTAAATAGATTCTTTTCTTAGCCCTTCAATGCATATGGGGAATGCTTTGCCAATCTCTGTATTACCGCTCTATATGATCCGCAAGCACTCAAAGCACTAAAAAACGCCCATCGCAAAAATTAATACTGAACATTTTCAAAAATTTTTATTAAAGTGAAATTTTAAAAAATGCTATAAAAGATGAACTGTTCTATTGTGCGCATTTTTCCAACAAAAGGTAAATTGCCCTTGTTGTAATAAAATGCTAATTTCGCACTCGTGCAATATCAAAAGAAAAAATATCTTGCTAAGCAAAAAGCACAACCTTTTCGCCTCTGGTCAAAAATAAATTGGACTTTTTCTCACACAATTAAACGACCAAGGTAATTTCAAGCATACTTGCACATTTCGAGCTACAGATTGCGCATATTATTACTCGTACGTAGAATGCATCATAAGCGAAAAAAATGTATGTTCTAAAACTAAATAAGGATGCATCAGCGGGAAGCACAAAAAAAGTGCTCTTTAATTTAAAATAAACTTTTGCAGCTCCCCATTGTTGGCATTTTTTTTTGCTTCAAAACTGAAATGCTATCAAGTATTAGCTAGTCCGTCCGGTTTTTGTGAATACTCAATCATCTTAAGAATGCGTTCTGAATACTACTTAATCAGGAGTTGATTTTAATGGATTTATTGTAATACTTGAATACTTTAAGCTTCTGATGTATGATAAAAATTTGAGTGCTAAAGCCCGAATTCTCATTTTGAGCTCGTATTGTGAAAGAACTATTAACATAGGATTGAAAAGTACTTTGGCGGAATGATTTATAGGACACTTCAGTCAGGCAAAGTAACATTTTCGCAGCAAAGATGGTGTACACCAAATCACCGAGACTTAATGGATTACAAACTTGGTGACATCGGCTTTAAGTTGGAATTATCGGACGGCTCCTTTTTTGACCTAAAAACCTACTTCCAGTTGAGTGCTGTGCAACTTAATGTCCAAATGGCCGAAAATATTGTTACGAAAAGTAGTTAGTAGCGCGGATAATTGAATTCGAATCCTAAGATAAATGGCAATGTACATACTGCATACTAAAAATAGGCACTGAATTAGAACTAAGCTTTTTTAAATAGCATAGCAGGAGCAAGGCAGCAGACGTATTGAAATTGATTCCAAATGCGGAAATGGAAGAATCTTGAAAGAGTTGGACTTGCGTTGTGGGCAGACTCACACCAAGGAGCTAAGCAAGATACGGCTCCAGATGAAGAAACAACAGCGAGGAGAACGACTTCAAGAATTATAGCGGGAAATAACTAAGCTAACACGACAAGCCTATACGCAGTACAAATCTTGGAAGGAATTGCAAAAGTCTGGATTTAATGGCGTATTGGAGAGAAGACCTTGCGATTTTATTCTAGACATAGGAGCTTCTAGATCAATTGTAAGTCCTGAAATGGTGCCTGGAGAGCAAGTAAACAGAGTACATCACCACAATTGAGGAAAGCTACAGGGAAAGCTGCAGCCCTTAAGGGTGAACGTTTCCTTACAGTCGAGCTTGGAGGATTAAGGTTTCGACATCGGTTTATTGTTGTCCGTGTGGAGATGAATGTATATTCTGGATGGTCTGGACTTTATGATGGCGCACCAGATGTCACTTGATTTGAGCAATTACAATGGTGAATCATTCAGGAAGTGTTGTGTTCCAGAGTACAAACAAAGTAGAAGACCGGAAAACCAGAAATACTCAGTTGTTTCGCGAATCACAATTTAGGCGATGAAAGATCGTTTGACAAGAGAGCAGCTTAGGGAAGGACAAGAGCAGGACGATTCAATTGCTCTAGTACTTCGATTGATAGAGTAAGGAGAAATACCGCAGAGGCTCGAAATTGCAACAGCAAGTTACAGAGTGAAAAGTTACTGGGCTCAATGGCAGTCATTGAGATTCAAAGATGGACTACTAGTAAGGCAATTGGAATCTGCTGATTGTCGGTGTAACAAATCAAAGTGACCAATTTGGTGAATAAATTTCTTCACAAAGCACACACTGAAACACCAGCAGAACACTTGGGAATTTAGAAGACACTGGATAAATTAAGAAGTCGATTCTTTTGGGTCAGTTGCCGCAGAGATGTTGAAAACTGGAGCCGAACTTTTGCGAAATGTGCTGCAAGAAGAGAACTGCAACAAACAGCAAGAGGGAAAACGCATCGATACAAAGTTGTAGCGCCAATAGTTGGGCAAGATGCAAAGGATTCCAATCGAAGACCAATGGTGATCAATCTCCATAGAACAGTAAAGAATTGTAGTGAAGGAATGAAAACACGGAATAACCTGCGTGCGAACTATTAAAAATTTCGGCAAGGAGATTTCGTTTGGCTATACAATTCCAACACAAGACAAGGGAAATCACAGAAACTACAGCAAAGTTGGGAACATCCCCACAAGAGGAGCCACGACGCAGCTTATCAGAGTCAACAAAACCCCAGATGTAAAAAGGAAGTTGTCCATATCAACAAATTGATAAGGTTCAACATCAGAAGGAGTGCTGAATCTGTTTTGGGACGAACAGAAATAAGGTTAGGGTAATGTTAAGAAAAGTAGTTAGTATCGCGGATAATTGAATTCGAATCCTAAGATAAATGGCAATGTACACACTGCATACTAAACATAGGCACTGAGTTATTATTAAGCACTTTTGAATAGCATACTTTTAGGCTGAAGGATTTATTAGAAATGTAACCTTCCGTAAGATCAAAATGTAGTTTATTTTTAGAAGATAACTCATTACATATGAGTGTGGATAGTTGTAAATAAGGGAATAAGGCCAACATTTTCTGGAATTTTCTCGATATTTCTGTCTATAAGATTGGATGTTTCTGGAAACTTTTCAACGAGTATAAATAGAGGCTTTGGCCGATGTAAGTTCTGTTCATTACTTATTTGGAATTTAACCAGTCAAGTTGTAAAAGTTCTTGCTAAGTGATAAAGCACCACCTAAGGGAATTATTGTAAAGTACAAGTATTATAAGTGTTTTTTATGCATTTGAAAGTTATCCAGTAAAAAAATGGGAACTTGTGTTATTTTTACTGTTTATTAATTAAAGTTATATTTGTAAATTAATAAACTTTGGTTGTATTTGCAAAATCATTTACGACCTCTAAAGCATGCATTTTGTAACAATATCATGATCCTAATAATTTATGGTTCCGAATAGCCAGCTGCTCACAATTTAAACACTATTTAGATCTTTTAATTTTTTAGAAGAGATGATCCCGATGTTTTAAAATAAAATCCATATGACCTTTTATCTTTCCATATGTCAGAATTAAATCCACTATATGCCACTATATATGAGAAACCATTTATTTCGCTAATTATTGTAATTGTATTACGACTTTTAGGGTTAAGTTTATGTAACTTCTTTAATCATGTTCAATAGATTTTTTGCGCAGGTTTTTTTGGTTGTTAAGACTTTAGAGAATTAGACTAGAGTAGTGGAATACAGAATAAAAAACATTTATTAAATTTTAAGAAAGCATAACTTTATCCTTATTTTATTTTTATAATAAATGTTAAGACAATATTATTAGCTTTTTTATTTAAACGGCAATTTGGCTTGCAGTATAATATGTTTGTGCAATATTTCAAAGGACGTACACACTGGAACTTATTCATTTAAAACGTTTTTAGTTCATTAATTTTGTTGTTGTTGCAGAATGTTCATTTTCCATAACAAACCATTACCAAAAAAGTTCATCCAATTCTTTTGTTTATAATTATTTTATAAAAAACAAACTCTCTTGCTTCTCTTTTCGACTTTTGTTCTCTTTTTAGCTGTGCTATGGTGCATCAAGTCCAGCTTTATCTGATCGCAGCCGTTTTCCAACCCTATTTCGTACCCACCCTTCCGCCACTGTACACAATCCAACAAGGATAAAACTTATGAAAAAGTTTGGATGGTCACGTGTTGCCATTCTACAACAAGCTGAAGAGGTTTTCATTTCGGTGAGTAGAGTATGCTTTGCGCGTCAATTTTGTTTTGATTATATTTTAAATTGAATTTTTAGTTGTATGCAAGGACATGGTTGAAAGTTATATGTGAAGTGGCTCTCACTCAATTATGGTCAACCAATTTTATATGAAGAGTTTTTAAAATGATATCAGTGCACACATAGCACAGAGCCTATGGTATACATGAGTGCGAAAAGGAGTGAATTTGAAAATATTATCAACTATTAAGTGTCGTTATAAAGTTTTCGAAAAGCTGCTTTTGCTTAAGTGGTTAGGTATGAAGTGACAACCTAATGTGTTTCTAACAGCAAAAATTAATATTAAATATGAAATTATACTGATTATACCGATATGTAGATAGATAGATTTTATTTTCATTCATTTTAATATTAACACACAATCAAAAAAGCCGATTGACAACTTTATAGGATAACTCAGATTTCTACCTATTTATAATATTTTACTAGTTTTGCCACATTGAGTTCAATAACGAATAATTTTATTAAAGAATTAACAGTAGTTTTGAGAGCTTACCTTAGAAATTGCGTTCAATAATTTGTTTACGATACGCCAGAGCAACGCTGAAAAACCATAGAGATAAGGCACGTTGGGCTCAATTAAGCATCTTATAGTACTTAAACGTCCGGTAAAAAATCACTCCCAAAAAGTGTCTTCTCATTTCCCTCATCATCGGGTACCTTCCAAGAAAATATCTTTCATTTCTTCAAGGTCACATAAGCTACAAATAATTGAGAGTTCATCACTATGTGGAATGAAATTCAGCTGTAATAATTCGCCATGAAGTTTTAGCACCATTAACAGTTCTTCAACACTGAATTCGTCCCGAAAGTAATTAACTTGTAGATTGTTTCATAATTGACCATACGTAGTTCTGTGAATCGACTCATCTGCATCTCTTACAAAATCTTTTGCCACCACTAACTAAGGTCAACTTTTTTATGAGATGATAAAGCGTTGGTTTTCAATTTTGGTACTCCTCTATATTAAGCTGAAGCTATATCTCAAAGCCTTCCGCTAACTGCAGCCGTTCCCCGTACCAGCTTGACCGGTTGGATATTGCCCTGAGTGGAATTTTCTTCGGTAGCAGACGGTTTGGCTTCTTAAAAACTTTCCGGATATGGTCCATTTATATCTTTAGCGTTTTTATGAATAATGGAGGCAGTCATGTCTCAATTATTAGCATGTAGTTAGGTGTGTTGAATGGAAGTCGAAATGTTCATTTTATGTACAACCTCAAGAGCTGTGCATAAAACATAATGGCTTCGAAAATACTGCTTTAGCTTGTACCGAATCAGCGAAATATCTTCTCTAGATAGTATTAATTACTATTTTGTCCTTTGCGATTTTTCCATTGAAATAGGTTTCAAGTTTTTGTGCGAAGTAAACTCCGAGGTATTTCTTGTCAGTCACTATTTGAATTATCGTTAGTTAGTTGAATTTTTCGTTAGCAAAATTTCTGCCACATCTTCTCTTAAATATCATCACTTATATTGCTCCAAATTAACTACTAAGCTGCATAACTGCCAATACTCATATAGCCGGTAAATCAGAAGCTGGAAAGTCTCTGTAGAGAATGCAAACATAACTGTGTCGTCTGCAAACATAAGAGCCTTGAATAATGTACCTGCGATGAAGAGTGCAAACAATTCCGGGCTTTTGAAATAGCCTTGCTTAAATCAAGCCTCTGTCTGGAACCACTCTGAAGATCTCTCTCCATTCCACACTGGTGATTCTGTGTGTCGATACAGGTTTTGTAGTTTTAAAACAATGCATTTCGGTTTAGTTTATCAAAGACTGAGTTGATGTCTATACAGAACACATATAACTTTTTACGTCTCGCGAGAAAGAACTCCGTAATACTTCTCAACACGAATATATGATCCCGGGGCAAACAAATTATTTTCACCAATCCATGTCGTGTGCAGTTTTTGCAAAATGGCTGTGTAGATTTTGTAATAAGAACGAGACACCTCTATAGTTAGCTGGGTCTGATTTATTTCCTTTTTATTCAAAATTTTTATTTAACCTGACTTGTCCCCTTTTTGTCTGTATTTTCGAATACTTTGAGGTCCTTTTTAACCACCTTCCACACGACCTAGAAAGCTAAAATTTTGTGAGTGTCTAAGTCTAAAGGATTTTTTTATATTCCGTGAGTGGCGCGTGTGATGTTTTTTCGACTCCTTTGAGGTCCCTTTTTAACCGCCTTCCATACGATTTAGAGAACTAAACTTTTGTGAGTATCTAAATCCAAAATAGCATTTTTTTATTCCGCGTGAGACGCGTGTCGCATGAGGCGCGTGTGCTGAGTTGAAATTTTTGTTTTTCGACTTCTTTAAGGTCCTTTTTAGCTGCCTTCCCCACGATTTAGAGAGCTGCAATTTTGTGAATATCTAATTCCAAAATAGCATTTTTTTTAGCCCTCATGAGAAGAGTATTGCTAGTCACGGTTCTGTTATGTCCTGTTATCTTGTTTTTATGTGTATATGTATGCCTGCGTTGTAAATGAGGTTGGCAGTTTATTGGAATATTGAATATAAATCTAAAGCGTTCCTTTCCAATACACATAATTCACATTCTTACGGCATTTAGCCTTACTTAAGAATGCGTAATGGATTTTGCAAATAAAAAGCAAACACAAGTTCAACTTTTATTCACCGCAACTGGCCAACTTAGGCAGGTTTCACTAGCGCGACAGTATTTGTATTGTTCATGTATATTTTTGCACACAAATGGAGGTGACCTACAATTTAATGCCGTATCCGAATGGCGAAATGAGAAGCTTTCCGTTATTACTCTCAGATGTTTGTCAGACATTCGCGAGAGGTGGGATCGTGAAAAATACTTAAGCATTTTTCTGCGCTTCGTACCTCGAATCTCATGCGCTAACCACTGAACTACGGCGCCCACTAAATCTACTAAACCTATTTTCGTAAGAATATAAACACATAACTAAGTTTTCATCAAATCCAGAATAAATTTACGTATAATATAAATGAAATTCCGCATAAATTCAATTTCTTGCGGGAATTTTATGTCCACATAAGGATGCAAATTGTATACGTACAATTCTAATGTGGTGTGTTTGTAAGTGGATGTATAAGCCAGTTATCACGGTCTATTCGAATTTTTTTAAAGATTTATTTTCGACCAAAATCGATTTCCATTCTAAACTACCAACTTTTGGATGACGAAACAGTGCTGTTGCAATTCCTGAGCGCAATTTTTCTCTTAGGTTATATGTGAAATCGTAATTGTGGGTAAACTAGCATCCATACATACGAGTACATGCAAAAATGAAAATCGAATTACTGCGAAATGTCCCAGCAACGCGACCATTTGCTCCTATGCACCCAATGGCAATAAGGGAGGATTTCATTCGTTTTTTTTTTACTTTTGTTGGATTATAGTGTATTTCGCCATTTAACTGCGAGTACCGTATCAGAAGCAAAGTAATATTACGAATTCGCCTTAGTTGCGATAGTAAAAGATTTTTGCTGAAAAATGTTGAGCTTTTTGGGCCTTAAAGCCCAACCGAATTCAATTCAACTAAAATGCAGAAAGGACAACCCTCGTGTTTTTCAAAGATGGTGGCTAATATATTCTTTAAAGGTACTATAGGATTTATATAAAACCAAATCGAACGAAAAATGTTTCGACGTCTGGTTAAACCGTAGATTAAGATATGCTTTGCTTGAGAACATCGGTACCTAACTGGAGATGCAGGCGCAATATATTGGTTTTGTGCCAGGGATTGTGTCGTAAATTTATACCCATTATTTATTTTCTGCGCAAAATGGAAGTTGTTTTGGAAAAAAATCCATTCCACAATTCTTTATATTCAGCCGTAGCCAAATTATACTACATATATTATATATTAATATACCATTAGTTTTCATCCATCGATTGCATTTATATTCTAGTTTGTTATCAACAATTAAGATGAATCATAGAAGCATAATATCTTTGAATACAGAACGTCTTACCACAAAACTATTGTGTTCTCAATTGTATTCTTGCATTGGTCACTGGGATGAATTGCGTGCAACTGTGCATAGAGCCCCGAGGCTTTTCCACCTGCATATCCTGTGCCACACTGCTAGTCCAAATGCATACCTTCCTTGAATATTTGCTTCGAATCTATTATACCACCACCATATTCGATATATAATAATGTTAAAATGCCTTAGCCTTTTTTAGTTAGCACAGTATACTGTTAACATTTTCTACATTTTCGCACTTCTATGGTTTGCTTACCTTTAAAATTGGTTAGCATCCTCCATTCCAGTTTGCCTACTAAATCATAATTGCTGAAACCACTTTTAAATTGTATTTAAATTTGAAATTTGAATTTGTAAGATAAGATTTAGGAGTTTGGGAGACTGTATTATGGTGTCAACAGGTATTTCGATATTTCCCTTTTTTGTTTCTGGTCATTATCGTTAGAAATACAGTAAAATAAATGTAACAGGATGGAGATATATTAGTATTAAAAAGACAAGTACTGGTCCTCTCTCTGGAAGGGAAAAAACAACAGATTTTCTATACACAAATTCAAATATATAAACATATATATACCGTACATTGTGTTTTAATAATAATAATAATATTCGGCGCGACAGACCATTCCCGTCCAAGGCCTAGCTTCTCGCGACCATTTGTGTTGCGCATGTATATTTTTGGACAAGAATGGAAGGGAAAGAAAGGTAATCGAAAAAAGCAAAAAACAAAGAAAAGTAAAAAAATTCGGACAAACAGCCAAAATCATAACTTTTTTTATACACAAATCTGATAGGAACGACATATTTGGTTGATTCTTTTTTTGTTTTGTTCGCCGGAGATATTTTTAGCAAAAGAAAACTCGGGAAAATTACAAAAGAGTGTAGAAAAATTTGGAAAACGATAAATTGGATATTTTTTGACGATAACTTAATTGAATGATTTCGGTAAAATGAAAGATCTGGAAAAACGCATTCCAGCCTTAATTAAAATAAAATTAAATTTGTTTTTGCTTTTGTGTTGATTCGCGATCTGTACAAGAAAAGCCGTTATATCTTTTCTATTTCAATGGATTCCCATAGTTGGCGCTATGTGCGCAAATGTCATTTGACAGCTGATCCGCGGTGAACGGTTTTATTTTTGCGATCTGTCAACGCATCCCAATAATTCCGACCGACATGCCATTAGACTTTAAACACTTTCAGTTTCAGTAGCGGTTCGCATTCGCAATTACAATAAAAAAATCACAAGGGCTATCATTGAGTGATTGCGGTATTAATCTTGAAAATCCGTGCTTCTCACATGGTCAACTGTATGTCGCCTGTTCCAGTGTCGGAAAACCATCAGCATTGTTTGTTTACGCGCCAGGAAACAAAACAAATAAAAAACAGTGCGCGCACCTTTTAAGTGCGGATTCGCTACTTCTTTGATGTTGTGGGCAAAAATGCCGCCAAAACACCCCTTAAAGACCCAAAACAGACCAAATGACCCCAAAAACCCCAAAAAGAATCATAAAAACTCTCCGAAAGACCCTCAAAAGCATCACAAAAGATCCTCATAAGCCCCCAGAAGACCCACAAAAGACCCCCAAAGGACCACCAAAAGGCTACCAACAGACCAATAAAAGAATCATAAAAGACCCCCCAAAAAACCTTTAACCACCCAAAAAGATCTTCAAAGGACCCCCAAAAACCGTCAACCGATCCTTAAAAGACTTCTCAAAAGACCTCAAATGACTCCCAAAAACACCCTTAAAAGACCCTCAAAAGACCCTCAAAGCCAAAGGGCTTTTAGGGAAACTTTAAGAACCCCAACAAATCATAAAAGAAACCAAACAAACCTTCAAAAGATCCTCAAAAGACAACCAAAAGACCTCCAAAAGACGACTAAAGAGCCTCAAAAGACCTTCAAAGATCATTAAAAGACCCCCAAAAGGGTCTCAAAAGACCTACAATAGACCCCCAAAACACCACTCTATTTTCAAATAGCTCTTCACAAATTCACAACGCGCACAAACAAATTTATTGAAAGCTGGACAGTACAACGTTTATCGGGTCAGCTAGTTTAATATAGAAACATTTCACTTGATTCCAAGTTTTTCCAGAAATTTTTCATGAAATTGAAATTCCTCATGCCCGGGAACAAAAAATAACTGGGGAATGATACAAGGTAATGCAAAACATCAAATAATTATAAATCCCAAAGTCACTATCAGCTAGCTGAGGGCAGTATAATAAATGTAGGACAAACATAACCCTTTTGATCTGATCAACTGATGGTAATTGCTGCTATATGTGTCTAATAATTTTACCTGTATGCATTATGCCCAAAACAATCAATTGTAATTAATCACTTTACGCATGATATCTGTTGGCTATTTCTAAATATGAAAAATTAAATCAATAGATTTAATTTTAGAATAGATGAAATGAAATGAAAACTATGATCCAGTTGGCCAATGTAAATTCAAACAAAAGCAAACAATTATAAATCAACCCGAACATTATGCATAGTTCTGAATGTCGCCTCGAGCCATGTTAATTGTATTGATTTTATGCAAATGCGATATCCATTGTTGGATAGTTTAGTTACAGGTACAAAAGAATTTCAGATGTTCAAATATGAACATTTTGGTACTGTGTATCTGAGTCTTTTCTCCATGAATATTCAATACCAATTACTGTCAGACTGTAAGAGTAAGTACTTTCTTCAGTAAATCCTTACAAATCGGGGTGAATTTCAGGATCATTTTCAAGTCAACTTCGATGATTCTAGTATGTATGCGATTACACACGTATCATACGTGGTCAGTGCCGGTGGTGTTAGAACCATTGGATCCCACTCGAAGGACACTGGATTCGATTTCCGACGCGTCCAAAAAACGCACGAATTTTTCTTACCGCACGATCTTCTAGATTACAAGTAAACATGATACGAAGCTGTACAGTTTTCCGTATACTGTTGTTGTATTTATATGTACGATTGTGTTTTCATTGCATTCAATTCATTTCATTTTATTTATTCTCATTAACTAGTCTATAATAACAATATTTAAATTTCCTGCGAAGCTAAGTGCTTATCTGCAGGAGGTTACATATCAAAAAATTTCATTATTATGTGAGCTTTAAGGATAAAATAAAATTGAAAAGAGTGATATAAAAAATTTAATTAGTTAAATGGAACAAAGTATATATTCTTTTATTTTTCATTTGAAAAACTCCTGGTTATTTATTAGTTTTAATTCTAATGGAAGTATGTTTATGACTGTTGGTACTGAGTAAATGAGCTCTCGTCTGCCATATTTGTTATTAAAGTCTGGTACTTGGCGAATCTGTTGTGCTCGTCTTCTAGTGTTGAAATTGTGTGATATAGCACTCTGGCAGCGGGCATCACCTTGATACTCTGTCACTAAAGTCATTTCATATATGTGTTGCGTGTTCAATACCTTAAAATTGAGTAAATTTGAGTGATATTTTGAATTAAAAATATTTCGCAGTTTAGTTGTCTGAAGTCTATTAAGTTTGTTTACATGTGTTTATGCCACATTACCCCAGACCAAATCTTAGTTTTGATTCAACCAATGACCTAAAAAAGACCCAAAAAAGTAGTTGACTTGTACCTCCATCGTCAAATACCTTTAGAGATACATTAACGCAAACAATGCACGTTTGAAGGCTGCGCGTATCCTTTCAACGTGGCAAACCCATATAAAGTGCGAGTTGATCGTAACTCCAAGCTAGTTATATGTTTCCACAACTTCTATACGATTTTCGGTAGTTGCGTTTGGACAATCTTCAATCTTGAGTAAGAAACCCTATGAGGCCCCCTAATATGCATTAGTTTAGTTTTTGAAATGTTAATTACTAGGCCGTTATCGTAACATCATCTAACTGCTTTATCAACTTCCGATTGCAAATAGCAGATTGCCATTTCTAGTCTTACGACTAAAGCAGTATCGTTAGCATATGCAAACATTAAATTATAAAAATTCGAACCATTTCGTTTGTATAGATTATGAAGAGCAATGGCCCTAGCTTTGATTCTTGTGGAACTCCATAATAAACTGGTATGCTGGCACTAAACGTTGTTTTTATTTTAACCCTATCACTATATATCACTAATCACTAAGGCAATTTTCCATCCACTTAGTAGTACCCCTAGGAACACGGCTTTCTCTAGAACAGAAATTGGCTTTTTATGGTTCAGTGTGTTGATGTATGAAGTTATCAAGATGTAGAGCCATGAATGTGGGTTTATAAACATAATGCTAGGGTGTGAACTCAACTTCACCCACAATAACTCTTTCTTTCCTTCTTCTATCCAAATATTTCCACACCCACGCTGTGCCTTAGCATTGTAAGAGTGCAAGCCCCTTGAAGTGCGCGCTAATTATAAAAAAAATATAAAACATTGGCGTCAGTTCAGCTCAATTGCCCATTTTAGCAAGCAAGCAAGATTTGACAAATCTGACACAGTTTAATCATAGTCGTCTCTATGACAAAATAATTTAGTGACGCTTGAATTTAACAAAAAAGTTGTTTAAGTTTTTCACAGCGGAATTTTGTTTTCTAACAAAGAGACTACGCAATAGCACAAAGCTCGAAATTATCTGGCAATTCATGAAAAACCAAGAAAATAGAAAAAATATCGTCCTTGACATAAATTACATCCGCTGATTTCTAGACAAATAAACCATTTCTTCTTGCATTTGTCCATTTTACTTTTTTTCTCTCGTTCCTTATTCAAAAGACAAGGAAAATAAAACCACTTAAATCAGTAAAGAAAATAAAATCATCCGTAAACAAGACTACCGAAAATGTTATCAAATTTTGGGTAGTCTTGGACAAAAACAAAATTAATTTCGAACAATAAACGTACATCCCAACGTTGTCTACTGATTATGCTGTTGAAGCGGAAAGTCACTGCCAATTGAACCATAGTGAAAAGCAAAGATCCCCAAATGTCGTCAAATGAAAATTTGTATTTTCGTCCTGCGAAATCAACTCCGCAGCTATTTACGAGTAAGTCAGAATTTTCAACAAGATGTGACCTAAATTCGCTTGGTCACGCTCGTAAAAACTTAATAAAAATTAAGGAAAGTTAAGTAAGTAAATACAAATAGGGGTACAAAAAGGGTTTTTGTTAAAACTGACTCACGGGGGGTTCCACGAGTTAAAGTAACCGCACATCATCTACAGAAGCTGAAATATTCAGGACAATCTGTTGTTTGTGCGCTTGTTGATATTTTATGTACATCTTTATGTACATATATATTTATGTATCCATTGGATAATAGTTATATTTTAGTGCTTTTCGTTTTCATAAGATTGCAATAACAAACTCTCTAGGGCGGTTTTTTGCGTGCAAACGAAAATAAATGTATATTTCTGTTAATAAGTTTTCGGAACGATTTAGTGTTTGTGTTAGACATGTAACCTTACATGAAGGTATGGGTTTTACGATTGTTTATCAAATTTGAATATAGCTTTCTGTTTAATATTTTTCTTTTATATGGAGAATACGACGAGCAGATAACTGAATCGACACATCGGATATGAATGCATTCATTTTCCAAAAGAGGTAGGATTTATAGAAATATTGTTATTATTAACCAGAAACTATAGGAAAGCATATTGTTACCCCATAGCAGGTTAATCATAAGCATAGCAAGCATCACAAATCGACCTCGTTTTAAAAACCCAAAATATGATACATATTCCTCTAGTAACTCATAAAAGAAAACTGTTTAGTTATTTGTATTACTGCTGTATTGTTATGTTCATACCTTTTTTTAAGACGTACCTTTTTTTGAGCTGTCTCCCAATCGCCTCTGGCCACGGTCGTGCTGCACTTCAGTACGCGCGTTGTCGAAAACTTAAGGCAATACGAGAAAGCCAATTAGGACGGCCTTAACAACATCTTTGGGTGTATTAACTCTGTTCGCTGTTAAACCAAAGGAAGATGGATGGTATAACTCGAGGCTTCTAGGATTAGAGAGGTATGCATTCGGTTTTATAACGTAAGTCCTACCGAGGCAAACCGAATAAATTTCAAACGAGCCAGAAATGCAGATTTTCGGCGCGTCAAATTCGCCTACGACCAAAAATTCAGGCAAAAAATACTACAATGTCCCAAAGGTAGTAAACATTTTTGGTCATTCGTGAAAAGAGTCAAAAATTAAGGCTCGTCGCCGATTCCAGCGCACATTAATATTGACATTCAAGTTGTCAGCTCTATAGACAAGGCCAATCTGTTTGCTGCGCAATTTGCAGCTAGCTACACGCTTCCATATTGTGCATTGCTGTATGCAGCACCTCAGAGTATATAAATACAACCCATAAAAATTTTCATGTAAATTCTCTAATGACTAAAAGTATACTGAATTCCACTATAAATGCTGAAATATAAAAACACATACGAAGCACTGCAACCCAACAACAAAACAACCCCAATCGTAAAGCAAGCAGCGCTGCCCACAGCGCACCACGCACACAGAACGCAGTCATTATAGTATGAAATGATCTGATGCCGAAATAAAAATGGAAGGGAGCCCTTAAATTTTAACAGAAAGTATTGTCCCCGGATATATACATCTGTATGAAATTTCAATAAAATCCGGCTTTGGGAAGTGGGTTAAAAATTGATCACAAAATCTGACCAGCCAGCCAGCCAGCCACGGGCACGGGAAGTTAATATAGAGAATTAAAAAACACTCTATGGGACAGATATTCATTCGTACTCGTGCAGTTGTTCGAGTTTTAAACGATCTCAACACTCACAAATCCACTGGGCCAGATGGTATTTCCCCTTTAGTTCTAAAGAGGTGTTCTTCTTAGCTGGCATTACCATTGCGTAAGCTTTTCCATCTATCCTATTCTTCTGGACTCTTCCTGAGAAGTTGGAAAACAGCCTTTGTCCAGCCCATACCCAAAAAAGGCGAGCCGTCGTCTCCTTCTTCGTACCGACCCATAGCACTTACATCCATTCTTTCCATGGTCATGGAAACGCTGATCAATTTTCACCTCATGAAATATCTTGAAACCAACGAAATACTTAGTGACCGGCAGAATGGATTTCCTTGGCAACGTTCTACTGGTATATCTGACCGAACAGTGGAACCAGTCTTTGCATCAATTTGCAGAAAGCAAAGCTGTTGCACTCGATATTTTTAAGACTTTTGACAGAGTTTGGTATCAAGTTTTTTTGTGTCCAAAATGTGTGCTTATGGAGTCGATGATAAACTACATCACTGGATTAGAAGCTATCTTTTAAACCGCTCAATTCAAGTTGTATTGAACGGTTTTAAGTCTAAAGTATATCACTTATGTGCTGGCGTTCCCCAGGGCTCTGTTTTGTCCCCGACACTCTTTGAATTTTTATTAATGATCTCTTGGCCGTTACTTCTAATCCAATTCATACTTTCGCTGACGACAGAACTCTCAGCTTCTCATATAAGTTTAAGGAACGTCCCTTTACTTCTCACGTGGTCAAACAACTATGTTAAGAACGTTAAATTCTGATATAGACAGCATAATAAATAAATGGGAGAAAACAATCGACTAGAATTTAACGCTTCCAAAAACCAATGCTGTCTCTTGTCGTCTAAGCGAATCCTTAATCCCATGCCATTATACATCAATGGCACTTGCATCGAAGAAACTGAAAATCTCGCAATTCTCGGTATATGCGTTAACGACAAGCTTCGCTGGAATGACCACATATTTACCGTCGCCAAAAATGTTTAGGTTTTCTAACCCGGTGCAAGAAATATTTCACTCTCTCTGATCTGGCTTCCAAGGCTTTTATTCGCCCTAAACTTGAGTACAATTGCAATATCTGGTTTGATGGGCCTAAAACTACCTTGCATCAGCTAGATAGAATACAAAACCGCGCGATAAAAGTTATATGTGACGCAAATTTAGCGAAATCAATAGATTCGATTGAACACCGCAGGAACGTTTCCTGCTTGTCACTCTGTTATCGCTTCTTCTACCAGCGGTGCTCAAGAGAAATAGTGACACTTTGAATTCTCATCAGGTTATCCTCAAGCCCATCTTCGTACGTACTGTTAAGTTCAGGGATTCGTTCTTCAGCCGAACAACACGTTTGTGTATTGCTCTTCCAAGTGCTGTGTTTCCACATCACTATGATTCACAGGCAGTCACAACAGATGCTCATAGCTCCTCTTTTCTCCTCCTTTTCCTTAACACCAACGCTGTGCCAAGAATATAGCCGAGCATTATAAGGGTGCGAATCCCTTTGATCGCGGATTTTTAAAAAAAAGAAGAAAAAACAAAATATAATAATTATATTGTCTTTATAAGACAATATGCATTATCATTATATCTACAGGAGCTACAGTTGACTGCTAAACGGTAACTGAACGAAAACAAACCAACATTTATCGCCTGGAATCCGACCCGAGACTTTCTGTATGAGATAATTATGTGCCATTAAAAGGTTAAATTTATTTATATAAAATAATAATACTGTCAAATCATAAAACATCATACGTAAATGCAAAGGAATCGCCAATGAACCATGCTACCGTTTTGTAATTTTTGATAAATAAAAAGTTTTATATGATGAGTACTAAGCCGAAGCGCTTCAGTTTTTAAATTCTCTATATTAACTTCACTTGCCCGTGTGTTTGTGGGTTTGTGGGTTTTTGGATTTGTGGGTTTTTGGATTTGTGGGCACACATGCATATCTCCAATGACAACACTTTCTATTAAAATTGGAGGACCCTCGGGCCACGTGGGCTCCCCTACAAATATTTTACAAAACTTAACTCGATTTTCTTCAAATTTGATACACTTGTGTATCTCTGATATACAACACTTTTTGTAAAAATTTTGGAGACCCCGGGACCGGGTTCGTGGGGCCCCATAACTTTTTTTAAAAAAATTATCCCGATTTTCTTCAAATTTAATAAACATGTGTATCTCCGATAGACAAAACTTTTTGTAAAAAATTTGGAGACCCCGGGCCCGGGTTCGTGAGGCCCCATAAATTTAAAAAAAAAAAATAACCCGATTTTCTTCAAATTTAATACACATGTGTCTCTCCGATAGACAAAACTTTTTGTAAAAAATTTGGAATTTTTTTAAAAAAATTAACCCGATTTTTTAAAATTTTATATACGTGTGTATCTCCGATGGGCAACACTTTTTGAAAAAATTTTGGAGACAGGGTTTGGAGGGTCATGGGGCCCCAACAAATTTTTTAAAAAACTTAACCCGATTTTTTTTAAATTTTATATACGTGTGAATCTCCGATGGACAAAATTTTTTGTAAAGTTTTTGGAGTGTGGCCCTGAGGTCCGAGGGGTGCCTATATAAGTTTTTAAAAATTAGCTCGATTTTCTTCAAATTTTAACACATACCCATCTCCTATTAGAGAATTTACATGAAAAATTATATTTTTATTTCTAGCTACACAGGACTTATTTTCACTTCAGCCATGTACTACCATACTATATATTATATATACTATATATATATACTACTAGTCTAATGGTTTAAGGGAGTAACTTTGATGTTTGCTGTTTGATAATAGCCTTGTGCCATTTAATGATTTCTCCATATCATCAGTCATCTGATTAAATGGGCCACGATTCCTCACTGAGGACTCGGAGAATCTTTCGGATTTTCTTAGATAACATTTCTTTGGAACCTTCATCTCTCCTCGCTTTGTCAGTTGACTTTGGACAGTTTTGTTTACAGATAGCTTACAGATAGCTAAATAGCTTCTTAGTAGAGGAAGATGTCAATTATTCTAGAACCTCAGTTAGTTGGGAAATGAAGGAAAGAGAATTGTCATTAAAGTCCTCATATTACTGATGCCGTGTGAATGCCTTCTAAACAAATCATGGCGCATTATGACAATTAGAGTATGAAAAGTGAATGTGTCTGTGACGGCAGCAATTACAAGTTATGGCACAGCTGCTAGTGCGTCACTATATGTTTTGTGTAAATGTATAGTTATTAAATATTGGCATACAGTCTTTTTTTCTGGGAATATTTTTCATTCGTGTAAATGCAGAAAAAGAATGGATCCTTAAGATCGTTTGACACTACCCCAACTTAGGCGATATAAAATGCTCTTAAGAAGAGCCGTTTTCTTGCGCAAACTATTACAAATGCTTTTACAAACAGTTGGATCAATAGATCCAAAATATTCTTTATGAAAATTAGCCCAAATTCAAAAGATGTCAAACAAACTAAAATAATTTAATAATTAAGAAAAAATCACATGTTTTTTCGGCATTTGTTAATTTTTGGTTTTATCCAATTTAAGCTTGGCCAAATTTTTGCAGACACTGTTTGCTAGAAGCAAAAAGCCACAGGTGTCTCGGCCCTTGTCCTAATATTTTTCATAGAGCAACATTGAATTAATACGCCTCTAGGATTTGAGGGTTATATTTTTAAAAGCAATTCTTTTTAAGGAAAGCCTAACAACATTTAGACAGCCTAGGAATGTTTGCAATGCCCACTTTCGGCGAGCAAAATTACCTCACCTTTAAGCCCATCTACGGACATACTATTAACTAAAAATATATTTAAATCAATAATGCAACCACTTTTGTCCCGTAATGTCCTCATAAGACTTTATTCAATATACGTTCTATTAAATAACAAGATATTCCGATAAAAGTAAAGTATATCGCCATTTGCAGCTATCTACATGGCAAGTTCACTGCTTATACAAAAGTTATATTTTTCCTTTTCTTGACTTGATGACATAAACATAATCTGCGTGTTGTCTTGCGTGATAAAAAAATCGAAAGGATTTTTCGCGCATAAAAGAAACTCTTGTCACGTTGTTCCTTTGTTCGCACATCGTACATCCCCATAATACCTTCCTGTTCCTTATTATCTTATTATTATTATTATTTGTGGCTTCCTCTTTTTTTTCTTTCAGTACAAACGCCAACAGCTATTGTTATGAAAATATATAATTAAATCAACACTGAGGATGTTGAACTGTCATGAAACTAAATAATGTTTACTTTTAAATTTTTTGCTTAAAAGCATTTGTGTAAAAAAAACCCTAACAAAGGATTAACAATATGAAGCTGATTTATTTTGTTGGCTTAATGTCACAAAGGGTAAAATTCGAGTTCTTTATTAATGTAGACCTTAAAGCAAGAAGCTGAAAGCTTTCTGACTGATGATGGTTTGGGTGGAATGGTTATATTTCTTGCATGGTATATTACTTAGGAGCGTTTTAAGCAAGATTGAAATAGCTAGAATAGGGTGAAGATCTTAATAACCTTAACAACTTTTTTAAGAATTCTCGATTATAATCTAGATGACACCGCTAACCACGGAGGAAAGCTGGAGCAAATTCAAAAACAAATTGATTATTCACTTTTTTTTGTCAATTTGAATGCTTATTTACAAATGGCATTCCACTTGTAAGCTTTAGAAATATCCCAATCTGCATATATTAATTACAAAAACTCTATAATGTAGTAGTAATACTGGTATTTCCCAAGGCTCTGTTTTGTCACCGAAACTCTTTATCATTTCTATCATTGATTCTTACCTACTTCTTCTAATCTTATCGAATTGCATTTTACATTATGTTACCTGGATCAATTCTATTCTCTTCGAAGAACTAAACATACGCATAATTTAAATTCTAACGATGGCAGTAAAGCAAAATAAAATAAACAAAATAATTAATTAATTAATTCATATTAATGATTCCAAGCCTTATGATTACTTCTGTCTTCAAAGTTAAACAAACACTTTAAGACATTATTTATAGATGGAACTTGCATTGTTAAAATCGAAATACTCGCAATTCACAGAATGTGCATAATAAAGGTTGGATTATTAAATATCTATATATAAAAATATTTTATTATTGTATAAATTATTGTATTTCGTATAATTGAATTTTTAAAAATCAAGATATGCATATTTTAGTTTGAAATATATTATTTACTAGTTGTTAACCTCGGCGTTACCCGGGACGCACCGACCCCCACTCACAAGACACCGTTTAGACCCACAAATTACTAAAATAACAGGCTTTGTCTGGCTACCCCTCACACCCTATTGAACCAACCAAACTTACCGCTCTCCCACTGAAACCACCACACACCATTGAGCCCAAAACCCACCGCTACTGACCCAAAATTGTACCCTATGGTCGCGAGTTCATAAAATAATATTAAAAATTAAAAAAAATACTTTTATTAAAATATAACTAGACCCCTAAAAGGTAGAAAATAAAATAGGTGGTAGATCTAGAGCAGCTAGAACTGTTATACAATGAATGAAGATTGCTGCAATGTTTATAACGGATATCTGGAATATTTGAGGCTACAAAAAAACCACAAAAATTTAAACCACCATGCTAAGCATTTGAAGTTTAAAAGCAAAAAAAAAAGGTTAAAAGAGACTCAAATGCTTAGCGTGGTTCTTTGAACTTTTTTGCTCTTTTTTGAGCTTCAAATATTTCAGATTTCCATTATAAACAATGCAGCAATCTCACTGAATACCAAGCCCCCTTCTGGAAAATCTTCCACAAAAACGCGTACAAGACTATCAACTCACAGCATTAGAATGAAAAAAGCGTGACAGAATGAGATAAAAGACCCTGTTAAAACCACCTTAAGATCCCCTCAAGAGCCCCACAAGACCCCTTAAGAACACCAAGCAAGACCAGCCTCCAAAAAGTCTTCCACAAAATCGTACGAGACCGTCAACTTACAACATTAGAATGAAAAATGCTGAATGACAGAAGACATATAAACCGGCAGGAAGACAGAAAGATAGAAAGACAGAAAGACAGAAAGACAAAAAGACAGAAAGAAAGAAAGGCAGAAAGACAGATAGACAGAAAAATAGAAAGACAGAAAGACAGAAAGACAAAAATACAGAAAGGCAGAAAGACAGAAAGACAGAGAGACAGAAAGACTGAGAGACATAAAGACAGAGAGACAGAAAGACTGAGAGACAGAAAGACAGAAAGACTGAGAGACAGAAAGACAGAAAGACTGAAGGACAGAGAGACAGAAAGACAGAAAGACATAGGCAAGTTAACATAAGAGCATTTAATTAACCAACTCGGGTAATTACAGACAGACAGACAGACAGATCGAGTTACTTTCACATTTATAATATTAGGATGGATAGTATGGATATGGATATATAATTAAAAATATATATATAATATGTATAGGGACTCAATTTGTTATCTATAAAATCATATCTTTTATCTTAATATATAAAAACGTTTGTGCGTATCTATGTCTGACTATCACGGTTGAACCACTAAAGCTTTCCAACCATATGTCCGTGTAATGCTCCGGATTGTTTTTGTTTGTGTTAGACCCCACTAGGTGGCGCTGGGGTCGCTTTTTTTCGAAAGTTCTTATTTATGGACCGATTTGGCTTAAATTAACACCATATAATATTTATATAAAAAGAAAGGCGTTGGCATAACCTAGACCCGATAGGTGGCGCTGTGGTGGAAAATGTAGTTTTCCCTGTATATGATTTTCATATTTTTTAAATTTTGGGAACTAAGTAATTTCTCTACCGATTTGTATGAAATTCGGTATGGTCTTTTGAGGGTCCTCTGGGGGGTCTTTTGGGGGTCTTTTTAGGGTCTTTTGAGGGTCTTCTGAGGGTCTTTTGAGGTTTTTTAGAGGGTCTTTTGTGGGTCTTTTGGAGGTCCTTTGAGGGTCTTTTGGGGTTCTTTGGGGGTCTTTTGAGTGGTATTTCGGGGAGTCTTTTGTGGTTCTTTTGGGGATATTTTGATGATCTTTTGAGGGGTCTTTAATGTTTTTTTTTGGATTTTGAGGGACTTTAGAAGGTCTATTTGTGATTCTTTTCGGGGTCTTAGGGGCCTTTTTATGGTCTTTTGGAGTACTTTTTGCCCACAACATCAAATAAGTTTCACTCCAATTGCGCGTTAAACACACGCACTGTTGTTAAATTCTCTATGTTAACTTCACGTGCATGTGGCTGGCTGGCTGGCTGGGTGGCTGGCTGGCTGGCTGGCTGGTCAGATATTCTGATCAATTTTTAACCCACTTCCCAAAGCCTGACTTTATTGAAATTTTGCACACATAAATATTTCCGGTGACAATACTTTCTATTAAATATTTCAGAAAGATCGGGCTGCGGGATCGGTGGGCTCCCATACAAATTTTTCATTTTTTTTTTTTCAGATCATATCATGCTATAATGACTGTGTTCTGTGTGCGCTGATGAGTGACGCGTGTAGACAGCGCTGCTCGAATTTACGATTAGTGTTGTTTTGTTGTTGCGTTGCAGCAGAGAGCAGAGACCAGAGAGTATAGACAATTTGTTTTTTGTACAACTTTACGAGTATATGAAGAACTGGTTACGCACTCAACTGTTTTACAGCTTAAGTCAACTCAAAAGAAATAATTTTAGTGGTACTTCGTACGTCGTTGTGTGCACGTTACACCAACCGTGCGCTGTGGCTGCTATGTTTTCACCACGAAATAGGGAATTCTCCATTATCATTTATCATTTATCATTATCATTATCATTTGAATTTCCAGTCAAACGCAAGCAAAAAAAATATATTCAAAAAATTAAAATAAATTTTATTTCAAATAATTGAAAATATTTTTTCATATTTTCATTTTAATTAAAATTAACTTTTTTCATTATTTTAAATTGTGTTTAATACCATACAGTATTCATTGTTGTGTTAAAATATTTTAAGATTCATTTTTCAAATCAAAAAGTGTTAAATTTATTGGTCAAGATCGATAAAGAAAGCAAGATCTTAAAAAGAACAAATTGGTAATTTGAAAAACAAGAATATCAACAAAAGTGGAGTAGATTTACCAAAGCGGAAACAATCGCCAATTTATAATCGAAGAGTCTGGTGCTGTTGGATAATCTAAACGACAAGATCATCACACTGAATCAACAAAAGAAGTCAAATAAAATCCTAACGACAAAAATTGCTGAACTCGAAAAGCGGTTACAGGCGTTTTCCAATATTGTTCATCAAGCGTGGATACTGCTGATAGCAATACCATCAAAACAAAGACATCATATGGTAACGTTACCAAAGAATCAGACACAAAAAAGCAGTTACGTTAAAAAGTATTGTTATTCAAGTTTTTATTTTATTTGAGTAGTTTTTTAAAAGTAGAATTTTTATTGACTTTCTGTCTCAGTAGCTGTGCGTGCCTTTTTCGTTTGTTAGGCCTGGTACTACAAACGAATAAGTAACGTTTTCACTGTTGGGTGGTTGGTTCGTAGAAATTCTTCTTATTATTGTTATTTATAGTATTTTTTGATTTTTTATTTTATTATTATCTTATTTTACGTATATTTTCATCATCTTGACGGGTTCGGTATTTTTAATTTGTAAAATGAACTCTTATTTTTAAATTCATTTCACAAATATTCGCGGCATTAAAAGTAATTTCAACTCGATCGTAGCACATCTTGACGCGAATAAACCTGCGGTTCTAAGTTTATGTGAAACGCAGGCCTCTTTTATGGGTACCCCAAATGTTTTTCAATGTCAGGGGTATTCTCGTGTCGACTGTTTGGTTCCTCATCGTGGGGTTATTTTATTTATACGAGAAGACATCAGTTTTAGTGTACCTAATTTTAATATTCCAAACAGTAATCCAATGTTCAATACGATATGGATTGAAATTGTAATTTCAAACCATTCGATATTTATTTGTTCCCTTTATCGTAGTCCTAATTTGTCACCTGATGACACTAATATTGAGTTTAATTACTTATCAGACACAATAGACAAGATTTACCAATCATCACCAACATCAGAATTGGTAGTCTTGGGTGATTTTTATGTCCACAATGATTCATGGTTGACCTATTCGAATGGTAGAGATCGATCAGGTGAAACCGCTGAACTATTTTCAAATGTTAATCTTTTCACCCAACTCGTTGATAAGCCAACTAGGTATCCCGATACTACTGGTCAATCACCTCACCTTTTAGATTTATTTCTTACAACTATGCCAGATAAATATTCAATTGATGTATCTGCTCCATTAGGTCTTTCTGACCATGCTTTGATAGTAGCCAAATTTTCAATAACACCAGCCATTATAGAGCCTGCAAGTAAAAGGCTACTCTGGCACTATAAAAATGCTAACTGGAAGCTCCTGAACCAATTTTATAGCTCATTTGATTGGTCAACCTGTTTTTCCAGCAGTAATGCTGATGAAGCATCACAACTTATCACGTCAACCATTTTGCTAGGAATGAAAAATTGCATTCCTTCTTCATTTACAAAGAAAAATACTCATAAAAATAAATGGTTTAACGAACATTGCAGGTCAGCAGTCGCGTGTAAATAAGCAGCCCATTTGGACTACGTTAATTGCACTTCTGAAGAAAACCTTGTAACGTATCGAATAGCTAGAAATAGATCAAACGCTATATTGAAAAGGTCCAAAATAATATATGACCTTAAGATTCGAGATAGCATGCGAAAAATTTTGGATTCTGATTCAAACAGTCGAAGCTTTTGGTCGTTTGCTGCATTGGTTAAAAGAAACTTTGCAGACAATACTTCGTCTATTCCTTCTTTATTTCATAATGGTATTCATTATAGAACTAATATTGAGAAAGCTAATCTCTTAGCTTCTCATTTCGCTGGTGCGTCTACTCTTCCTTTAACTAATCAAAGCCCCCCAATTCTCCCGAATCTAGGCCCAGGTATGTCTAAAATCTATTTTCGGAAACGGGTTGTTTCAAAGATTCTGAAAGAACTTGACACCAATAAAGCGACTGGCCCCGACGGTATTCCGCCATTAGTATTGAAAAGTTGTCATCTTACTTTGGCAAAACCGCTTAGCAAATTGTTTCATCTCTCAATGAAGACGGGTGTTTTTCCGTCAATTTGGAAAATAGCTAATATTCAACCCGTCCCGAAAAAAGGTGATAAATCGGCACCTACGAACTACCGACCTATTGCTTTGTTGTCGGTTCTATCGAAGGTAATGGAATCTATCGTTAATTTCAGACTAATGAACTATCTGGATTCGAATGTTCTTTTATCCGATGTGCAGTATGGATTTCGTAAAAATCGATCTTCAGGCGAACTAATGACGTGCATGACTCATTGTTTGGAGCGAAGCATTGAAAACCTAGGTGAATCAAGCGTTGTTTCCTTAGATATTGCTAAAGCTTTTGATAGAGTATGGCATGATTGTCTTGTTAATAAGATTCGTGCGCTGAATTTACACTCCTCTCTCATTACATGGATTGAGAATTATTTATGGAACCGTAAAATAAAAGTTGTATTAAATGGTATATCTTCAGATTTACATGGGATCAATGCTGGCGTGCCTCAAGGATCATCCTTGTCTCCCTCGCTCTTCTTGATATCTATCAACGACCTGTTGTCTTCTACAACCTGTGATATCCATTCATTTGCTGATGATACAACACTATCGGCCTCCATTGAGTTTGACAATCAAAAAGAATGCAATTCTCGCTTGAATGGTTCGCGTGAATTAATGAATTTGACTATTCTGTCTAATATTCAAATCATTCTTGATTGGGGCATTTCTAACAGAGAATCTAGAGAATTTAACCCTAATAAATTCCAGTCTTGCCTTTTTTCTCAGAAGACAACTCAACATTATGTTCCTCCTGTTATTAATGGTACCTCTATTGCGAGATCTGATTCACTTAAGTTGTTAGGTTTAAAAGTATCAAGTGATCTTTCCTGGAAAGAACATATTTATGAAATTTCAAAAAGAGCTAGCCAATGTTTAGGCTTCATAAGACGTTGTAACTTCTACTTTACTCCCTCTGAAGTGTTAAGATTATATAAATCTTATGTTAGACCAATTTTAGAATTTAATTCATATGTGTGGGGTGGTGCTCCAAGATCGCATTTGGTTCATC
This sequence comes from Nephrocerus scutellatus, assembly GCA_947095585.1. Lineage (NCBI taxonomy): Eukaryota > Metazoa > Arthropoda > Insecta > Diptera > Pipunculidae > Nephrocerus > Nephrocerus scutellatus. The sequence continues at coordinate 80,197,321 of OX352764.1, read as the reverse complement.
TTGATGGTGTTCAGAATAGAGTTATCCGTTTGATAAACGATGTAACCATTACTTCGTCTCTTGATACTTTGGAGCACAGACGAAATGTAGGAGCTTTATCTGTTTTCTATAAATTTTACAACGGTAAATGTTCTTTAGAAACCCGTTCTCTAGTTCCTGGGCCTTTTCTCAGTAACGTAAACACTCGTTTAAGGTTCAATCAACATAGATTTGCCTTAAAACTTTTTTCATGTAGAACCCAACACTTTAAATCCTCCTTTTTTCCGAGAGTCTCTTTGATGTGGAATCAATTGGTCGAACACGTGGTTCCAGAATCTTATAATCTGCAGGCGTTCAAATTAGCCGTTAACAACTTCTTGAAGGATGATGGTTAAAGTATTCATAAGTTGTTTCTTAATATATAAAAAAAAAAAAATTGTTTATCAGTATTTTTTAAATTATTTTTATAATTTGTAATATTTTCTTGGTCAAGGTTTTTTGTAGTTTTCCCTGACCATGATTCATTGATAAAAGTATTTGGACTCGCGTCGTTCTAAATTCGTGTTCGTTTTTCGTATTGCTTTTCCAATGAATCAGGGAGAATTCTGAGAAAATAAATTGAAACCGGCTACAAACGTGAGGAATGTGATATATTGTAAATCACATTCTTTCGATTTTTATTTTATTTTGAATTTAATAAAGGGCTTAGCCCAACTTATTGCCGTGACGTAAGTCATTCAGGGAGTCATCCCTTGGCAATAAGTCTCTATATATACAAAAAAAAAAAAAAAAAAAAATCTCCGATCAGAGAATTTACAAGTAAAATTTAAATTTTTAAATTAGCTTGCCCATAGCACGGCTGTCTGTCGGTCGGTCGGTCACTTTTCAAAGTCCGATCTTATTGAAATTTTGCAGACATGTGTATTTCCGGAGACAAAACATTCTATTAAAATTCGGTGCCCATATAAAAATTTTTTAAAATTAACCCGATTTTCTTCAAATTTTATACACTTATGTATCTCCGATGGACAACACTTTTTTGTAAAAATCTTGGAAGTTTTTGTAAATTTTTTGGACAAATGGGCCCTGAGACCCGGAGGCGGGACCATAAATTTTTTTAAAAAAAATTTCCCGGATTACTTTATATTTTAAACATATGTGTATCTCCGATAGACCGAACTTTTTGTAAAAATTTTCGAGTTTTTGATTTGGATTTTTTCCCATACAAATATTATTTATACACATGTGCTCTAATATTAATTTTTTCCAAATTAACCCGGTTCAAACTTTGCACACATAGAGAATTTACATGAAAAGTTTAAATTTTTATGGGTGTTTTTTTTTGTTTTTTTTTTTGTTGACTTGCGCGTAAGCCAACGACCCTAATAGTTTGGATTTTCAAGGTTAATGCCGCAAAAACTGATTTATTTGTTGTAATTGCAATAGATACCAATAGAATGACCGTGCAAATGGATCAGCTGTCAAATGACATTTGCGCACGACGTAACCTAAACAATTGAGATCTATTGGAACAGAAATGAAATAACGACTTTTATTGGACAGATCGCGAATCAACACAATTTTAATTTTATTTTAATTAAGGCTGGAATGCGTTTTTCCAGAGTTTTCATTTCACCGAAAACAGTCAATTAGAATTATTTCCTCAAAAAATATCCAATTTATCGTTTTCCAAATTTTTGTATTTGTATTTTGCTAAAAATATCTCCGGGAGCATAACGAACAAAACGATTTTTGCTGTTTGTCCGAATTTTTGAAACTTTGTTTTGTAATTGTCTTTGTTTCCCAGGACTATAACGAACAAAACAAAAACAGAATTACGCAAATCCATCGTTGGAATCGTGAGTTATGGTTGCGAGTTCATACAAAAATCTTATGGAAAACAGCACTTTCAGTTTTTTCCGAATTTTACAATTTCCCGGGAAACTTTTCAATTTTTTTTCGCATAAACCTTATTCGAACTATGGCGAATTTATGGAAAAAAGTTAGCTACATCGGTCCAGTCGCTCTCAAATTTTTTTTTCACCTAACTGTATGAAATATACTTTAAAACCTATTCTCATACCTACCAAATATACATAAAAAATTTCATAACAATCGGTCGAGCTGTTTCGGAGCAGTTGGAGGACAAACACCGTGACACGAGATTTTTATTTATATAGATATTCGAACACGTATAAATTTTTTGCCGATATAAGTGTCGATTCTATAGTTTTCTGGGCTGGTGAGTTGGTCGGTTGGCAATAGGCCATAGGGCGAGAGCTCATTGGGTGGGGTGGTCTGTGGTTGTGTGGTCAGCTGGCGGGAGGTCACAGTGCAAGAGGTCAGTGGGCTGGGGGTGTCAGTGGGCGTTGGATCAGTGGGCGGGTGTTAACTTGGGTGGAGTTCAATGGGATGGGGCATCCGGGAATTGGCGGGTATTTCCGCTAGTTTAATTATGTGTATGTATTAATATTTTCATTAATAAGCTTTTTTTTGAATGATCACATATTAAAGGCCGCCAAAAATTCTGCAAATGTTTAGGCTTCCTATGACGTTACAAAAAAATCTGTACCTCCTCTAATCATGCTAATAATTACAATGTGTTCATTTGCATTAACTGAAAACAACTATAAGATCTGGTCAGATGAACCTAAGACCACCTCGCATCTATAAGATAAAATACAGAGCTGCGAGTTAAACTTATTGGTGACGAAGTATTGCGTGGAAGTAGTTTTATCATTCACCCCACCTAGTTTAAGTAAAACCGCCAAGTTCGCATTCAACTTCTCCAAAACTTAAACTGCAATATTCGTGGCGCCATCCGATTGAAGCATTGATAAGTTCAAAAATTCATTCTTTATATAAAACAAATGTTGAATACTTTACCAGCAAGGAATTCTTTTATACGAAATGTAATTCACAGCCAAACAGGACATACACACATCTTTCCTTCCGTTTCTTTAAAGATACTTTGTAACTAGCATTGTATGCTTGTAAATTTCTTGTACGTTCGCCAATTTCACCAGTTCAGGTTAAATTTTTAGCCTCAAAAAACACGAACAATGGTCCAATCAACTTACTTTTCGAATCTCCTTATTGTGTTCAAGTTGGACAACGTCAGCACTATTACGTGTAGAATGTACTTGTAGGACCTGTTGTCCACTACATCAGTCATGTTCCGCAACGTCTTCATTATTGCATTCGGTTGTTGTTTTTCATTTATTTATTCTCTTTGGGGTTTAGCATATTATACCAACATTTACGCATAGCTCACGGAATTTCTTCTGTGCTGCTCTGTCCTATGGTTATAAATAATTTTTGCTTCAACTCAAAAGCAATATTATCATAGATTCCCGCAGAGATTTCTCTTGCATTTATAGAATTTATAAGCTTATACAAGTATAGATCTGTTGCGATTCTCTCTGTGTATTTATAATGCTTCTTTCTCCCTATGGATCGCACGTAATCCACCTTGCGGCAACTATCTGCACCGGCACGTTCACTTATTCCAAGCGGAAAAAGGCATACTAACCGAGCACGCAGTGAAATGATTGAGTTATAGCCAAGAGGACAAGCTGCTGGGTATTGTATTTTTCTGATGACTTTGAGGAATATAAATGGAAGCGCATAATACATCCTTAGGAATAAAGACGACAAAAATTGATTAAAGATTGTGCACACATATTATTTATAGCTTCAAACTTGTTGACAGTTGTCTAATCTACTGGGCACTGTAGTTAACGACTGTAGTTTTTTACTGACTTATCTGTTTGCAACAATTCTTCCAGTTACGATGATTACTATTTTAAATGCAAGTGTTACTTCTTAAATTGTTCAAAATGGACCAAGGGATATTTTGTTAATCTTTTTTATCAAATTTCAATTAATTCATCGTTAGTTTTGAATTTGTTCATAGTTTTGAGGTTAACAAACAGCAATAATTCTACCAAAAAATAGGAAAAAAGAACTGCAACAAACTTAATGCAGATTGTGTATCTAAACAGCAGACATACACTTTTTCTGCAGTCTAAAGCTCTTATAAACTTCATGAGGTTGTGAAACCTGCATTTCGCAACGCAAAGAAATGAGTGCCCTTCAAGTGGATCAGAAATAAATATTTAAAAAGAAGTCAAAATAAATTCAAAAAGCCATATTCAGCGGTATACAATTTTCTGCTGAACTTGAACAAAGCTACTAGACAGACAATATCACAATTGGCTAAAAATTATTCCATAACTTTTTTGATGAAAGAAATCAATCACTTCTCAAAACCTTTAAACCATTTGGTTTAATATTGATCATAATTAAATACATACTAGAATGTCCAACAGGTGTTTTTTGTAACTAATATTGGTATTACGTAATTAGCAATATAATAGATTAGGAACATATTATGGCGCCGACTACATAGGTCCCAAGGGGATTGGGATCCACCTGAGATATTTCTGTATCTGGACGCATTAAGCTGCTTGTCAGATTCATGAAACGTGCCTGTAATATAACATGTTGCTAGAAGGGCCACTGGCGAAAGAATCCAATTTTTATTTTAATTTTTTAAATCATAAAAAAACAAAATGGCAAATCTTCATTAAAAGCCTGTATTGGAAGTTACTCCAGAGAACTTGGGCAGACTAGTAGGGACCAGAGAGAATCGTCAAGAACTTCATTTGAATCCAACTTTTTCGATCATCCTTGATTCAATATTTGGTTTCGAGAAACTCATTAATTTTGTGCAACATTTGAATTTTGATAAGCCTATCAGATCTATAGTTATGCGTGCGTTTTCCTTTTTTAGGCTTTGTACTACAAACGAATCCGGTACAATTCACTGCCATTGTTGTTGGCCTTCAAAAGGGACTTCAGCTGGTTCCTGAAGGGCCGAATTTTTCGGTGGAGGTTCTAAGAATTTTGAAGACTCACCTACGTTATTTTCTGTAATATTTTCTGGGCCAAGGTTTTTTGCAATTTTCCCTTTTGATTAAATGATTTGGACTCAAGAAGTTTTAGTTTCGTGATCGTTTTCCGTATTGCTTTTTCAATGAATCAGGGAGAATTCTGAGGAAGTAAACTAAAACCAGCTACAAACGTGATATATTGTTAATTACATTTTTTATGTTTTTTTTAGTTTAACAAAGGGCAGCCCTCCTTATTGCCGTTGCACATGTCTTTCCTTTGGCAATAAGTTTAAATATAAAAACAACATGCCTTGTTGCTCAATGGGGCTGGAAATGATGTATGGTGTTACTGCCTTAGCGTGTCTGAAAAAGACCTGGTAGACAAGGGGCGTTTCATCATCTTCATCATTTTTCGCTCTACAACCGGAAGTCATAGCCTCTCGCAAAAAGTCTCTCCATCGGTCTCGATTTTAAGCCGATGTCATCCAGTTTTGCATCCCTAAACTCTGTGCGTCCTGGTCTACGCCATTCTTTCACATACTGGGCCAACAATGCTCCATAAGACTTTCCTCCCGAACGCGGTTAAGAGGTCAGAATGCTTTTTCTAATCACCGAAGTCTCGGATCCATATGTTAGTACTGTTGTCACCATTGTCTCATATACCAGCAGGTTGGATATTATGGTTAAGTTCCTGGATTTGAAGAGTCTTGACAAACTATAGTAGGATTTGTTGGCTTTAAGCAACCGTGCGCGTATTTCTGGTTCCATGCTGTTATCGGCTGCTACAGTTGATTCAAGATAGTTAAAGGATTGCACTACTTTAAATTCGCGCTCCACTATTTTAATTAAGAGACCAATGTTGCATCTTCTACCAGCAGACGAGCAAACTTAATGCCGCCTGCTCGATCTGGATGAAAGCTTCCCGTACAGCTCTTGGGTTTCTACCAACGATGTCAATATCGTTTGCGTAAGCCAGTATCTGAATGGACTTATAGAGGGTGGTTTCTCTCGCCGTTACGTCAGATAGGCCTTTGACAATTCAACGCTCTGTCGATCGAAATATTATTCTTACATTTTACAACAGCCCGTTACACCTACACGTTACGTATCTATCGAGCGATGATTAAAGGGTTGATTTACCTATCTACATTATAGTCTACTGCATGCAATGTCATTTTTCATTGTAAGAGAGCTAAACACCTTGTTTAAATGACCATTTAATTACCGGCGGTCAGCCATCAGCAGAAGCCTCCACGTGATGGTCGCCGGTTATTTCATATAAATCATGTGCTCGGGGTGCGGTTTTTAGTCAGCAAAAGTATGAAACCCACCGTTATCGGCTTTAAAGCAAAATGAACGGCTATGCACCCTTCGCGTCCGGGGCAAATTTAAAAACATAAGCCTCATAAACGTTCACGCACCTACATCGCATTCCCCAGATGATGAAAAAGAAGAATTATTTGAATCAGTCGAACGGGAGCTCCATGCCTGCCCTCAGTATGATGTAATCATCATTCTGGGGAATACGAATGCTAAAATAGGTTAGGGAGCCATTAAATTGGAACCCATAGCTAACACGAGAACACTAATGACAATGAACATTATCATAGAGATGGCAGCAAGCAATAATTTGGTCGTTGCGAGTACAAGATTTGCGCGTAAAAATATCCATTAAGCTAACTGGGAATCGCCTGATGGAGCCACTTGCAACCATATAGATAGACCACCGCCACAACCTGAACCTGATAACGGTACGAATGTACCGAGGTGCCAACGTCGACTTGGACCACTATCTTGTTGGTATGGTGATCCGAGCGTGGATTGCATCATCACGAAGGGACCAAAAACAACTACGGTCAAGCGATAGGACTAGCTAGATGTCGTGCGTAGAAGAGAAATGGACACGTTTTAAAAATACTGTCATTAGTACTGCTGACTTCATCTTAGGCAGTAGTCGTAGAGATCGGAACGGCTGGTTTGATGACGAATTCCATAAAACGCGGGCACGCGAAGATAAATATAAAGAGCTTAGAAGATATGAAAAAATTAAAAAACAGTTTACCGGCGAAAGAACGCTGTCTGGACAGAGAACCTCCTCGGTGAACTAGAACAGTACATAGAGCAAGGACTGCACCAGGCGCGGTAGTTCTATCAAAGAATCCGCGGTATGATGCAATATACACCGCGTTGAACATACCGCAAAGACAAAGAGGGTAATCTGATCGCCGATCTTAAAGGCATCTTAGAGGCTCCGCAAATGGCCGAAGACCACACTATGCTAACGCCAACAAGCATAGACGATGTAACGGAGCGATAAATCGGCTCAAAAATAATAAGGCCCCATGATCTGATGGGATCTTAGCGGAACTGATAAAAAATAGGAGGCCACACACATTACACCTAGCAACTCATGAAATAATAATGCTAGTATGGGAGGAAGAAGCGATGCCAGAGGACTGGCGAAGAGGCATCCTGTGCCCCTTGCATAATAAGGGAGATATCACAAAATGCAGCAATTATTTCTAAAGCCATGATAGAATTCGACATCCCAAATAAACTGACACGACTATGTAGGTTGACCAAGATCAATGTTATAAGCCAAGTAAATATAATGTGTACCAAATTACCGCTTACCGTAGGTAACGCGAGAAGCCCATGTAAACTGCAACAAAATTTGATTGCAACTCAACAAAAAGGTTTATCGCTTTTAATTGTGAATGTTAAAATATCAAAGAAAAATAGAAAAAATTTAATTTTCTATTAATTTGTAGGGAAAATATGAAACGAATATGAAAATTGCCAAACCAAAAAAAAATTAGTCCGCCCCCCCAAGAATTCTTCTTCTTAAACTTATAGTCATCCAATCTTCGCTCCAGTAATCAAACCTTAACTCAACTAAAAAAAAACTCAAGTCTCTTTTCCAAATCATCGGGAAGCAGTTTTTGCAGAGGTTTAAGGTGGTATGGATTAATATTTTCTCCATGCAGTATATTAGAAATTTTATGTCTGGAAGGGCATTGAAGTTGGGTATCTGACGACTCAAACAGGTTATCAACTTTATTTAAACGCACCTATAAAGGATAGTATTTCTTCTAAAAACAAGGTCTAAACGAAGTTTGTACCATTAGTATTAACAGAGCAATATCCGTTAACATGGGTCAGGGTACATCAAAGTAAGCTTTTTCTTAAATTCCCGATAAATCATGTCAACATTGGAGATAGACCCTTACTCTAGAACGTTTTTTTTTTAAATATTATTTCCTAAATTATCCTTGACGAATTAGGGGACACCCTGTATATAGATAGATTGCCTTTTCAATATACCTTTGTAAAATAAATATAGGATATTAACTTGATTTTTTTCTTTACAATTTAATTACAGACCGTTGAAGACCTGGAAAATCGATGCATGGAAGCTGGCGTCGAAATCGTTACACGACAATCATTTCTGTCCGATCCAACGGATGCTGTACGAAACTTAAGACGGCAGGATGCCCGAATAATAGTTGGTCTTTTCTACGTTGTAGCCGCACGTCGAGTACTTTGCGAAATGTACAAACAACAACTATATGGCCGGGCGCACGTTTGGTTCTTTATTGGTGAGTTCTGGTTTTGGTATCCTTGTACTGCTACTACACAGACAATTCTAGCATGAAAAGGAATATACCTGGTGTGGGAAAATTATTCCATTCCATTCCCTTTTGTATATGTATACAAGGCTAACACGAAATAAATACCTATTACCACGAATGAGCACACAACTCAGGCTCCTAAACCCAACACCTTTGATAAGTTCTTTTCAAGGATTGATTTTTCACACTCTTTTTGGCATGTACAGGGAATTACCTTTGAGTTACATACCGCAAAGAAAATACTTGTTTCTATGTTATTTAATTTTTTTTCTCCCGCCCCCCTTTCAGAAAATGTTCATGGTTGAGAATCGTTTTGCTGTTAATTTTTCTACTCGGTCACGTCTCGCACGTATTTCGCATACAAAAAGAAATAAATCAACACAAAAGCCATCGTTGCTTTGAAACAAGAACTGCGTGGAAAAATCTATTGGAGGTTTAAACAGGATTATGTGAGGCATCCATAACAGTGGGAGGTGTATTAAGGAACAAATCATTAAAAAATTATAAAAGTTCACGTTGAGATGATGGATTTTCTGATTATAGGGGTAAAAGGCGGATTTGAGGCTTTATCCAGTCCTAAGCGTTATTCTTTAAAATGTCAGTCGTTGTTCATATCATCAAAAGGCATTTGACTTATAGGTTGTTTAACCGAAAGTGTCATTTCATTGTCCTTTTGGATTAGATAGGATTTTCTGCTAAGACCCTAGACCGCATTTTACACATTACGGGACCACAGTTCTTCTTTTTGACATCTGCAAAAAAATGCGAAAAAAATTTAATCCTATTTGGATTTAAAGATTTTCAACTATCCTTCTACATTTTCCGAGTAGTACGGTTGGTGATATTAGTATTTATCCTTGTTAGTAAGTTATTTAGTTTCGTCGTATTGATAAATCGAAAACCACCACACACGAACAGCATACCACATAGCATCAGACGATGTAAGCCACAAAATAACCCTATAACAATACGACAACAGAGAAAATACTCTTCCGTTTGCATCCACGAGAAGCCAGAAGAAGTATTAAACTTTGTAAATAGCTTCTTGCTATTTTCGTTTTCTTCTTCTGGCTATGCTTGTTTGTATATTGATTGTAGTTTACATTATAAAAGCAGCAGCATATAAAGTATAAACATTATTAATTATAATGAAAGTGTTCGGACAAAGTCATTGGGTTTTGTTCTTATTTTTACTTTCATAGCAAACAAATTTAAGTTTTAATCGGAAGTAACGATGGGAGTTAGTTGCCATTTATTTACTGGTTGTAAAATGGATAAAACAGAATAATACATCTTATTTAGTTGTTGCTTAAGTTAATAAATTTAATCTAAGGATTTTAGGTTTTTCAATTAAAAAATGTACTATTGAAAGTTATAGGTGTGTTACTGGATGACGTGACATTACTTGGAAAATTGGAGGATTTTCCCGATTTCGAGCTTCGCACCCTTATAATGCTCGGCTATCTGCTTGGCACAGCGTGGGCGTTAAGGAAAAGAAGGAAAAAAAGGAGGTGTCTATGAGCTTGTGTTTTGAATGCCTGTGGATCATAGCGATGTGGAAAACAGAGCATTCCACGGCTGAAGAACGAATCCCTGAACTTAACTGTACGTCCGAAGATAGGCTTGAGGATAAACTGATGAGCATTTAGAGTATTGCGGTTGAATTCAAGGAGAGGCATGCAGCTGGCTATTTATCAGACCAGATATGACAATTGTACTCAAGTTTAGGGCGAATAAAAGCCTTGTAGATAATAGCCAGATCAGAGGGAGTGAAATATTTTTTGCACAGGACTAGAAAACCTAAACTTTTCGCAGCATTTTTGGCACCGGTAAATATGTGGTCATTCCAACGAAGCTTGTCGTTAACGCACACACCGAAAATTGCGAGATTTTCAGTTTCCTCGTTTTTCTCCCCATTTTATTATGCTGTCTTGGTCAGAACATTGGAAGGAATGGATGTAAATGCTATGGGTCGTTACAAAGAAGGAGACGATGAGTCGCCTTTTTTTTGGATATGGGCTGGACAAAGGCTGTTTTTTATTCTTTTTACGAATGACCAAAATTTTTTAATACCCTTGGGACATTGTAGTATTTTTTGCCTCAATTTTTGGTCGTAGGCCAATTTGACTCGCCGAAGATGGGTATTGCAATCATTTCTGGCTCGTTTAAAATTTGTTCGATTTTCCTCAGTAGTGTTTTCTTTGTAAAACCTAAAGCATACCTCTGTAATTCTAGAACCTTCTTTACAGCTCGAAACATACCATCCATCTTTCTTTGGTTTGACAGACTTATTCCTGGAAGGGATAAAGTCTCTCATAGTCTACAGCGGTGGCTTTAATAGCCATATTCTGATTTTTGTTTGAGCACATCGTCCACCTTATTACCTGGATTTCTATTATGTTCTTAAATCGTTACCCTTTTATGTGGCTGTGGTCGTCGATCAGTGCTTCCGAGACTGATTTGGGTTTCTGTAACAATTGTTTTTTATGGGAGGGTTATTAGCAGCGTGCCAATCGTACTTTGAAGGGACTTGCCGAATCATTGATTTTTTTCTTTTTGATGTACAATTAACTCCCCAATTTACCGATTTTTGATCGCCAGTCAGAATAGGTACGGCACCTGAATACATCTTATTATCACTATAATACTAATTAGAGACCACACGGCTTGAACAGAGTTAATTTTTAGAAAGTAGTGTAAGCTTTGCGCCAAACTTACTTAAAATACCAGTGTCTCATCCAGATATTTAAAAGGTCAGCCCGTACAAAAAGTCTTAATCAGTGATATTTTGAAGCCGTCTAATCGTCCCGTAGTACCCCACTCCTAAATTCCTAAATTATTTGGCGCGACAGATGTTTGTGATCCGTGACCAAGCTTTTTGGGACCTTTTCTGGGATTCGAACATCTAACCTCCACATCACTACCCACTTAAGCCACAGCGCTAATTACCACTATCGGGCACCATTAAACTATTTACTAATTTACCGAAAATACAGTTTATATGGGAAGACATCCAATTTAAATATGTAAGCTTGTTGCTTATCGTTAGTATTACTTTCTTTTTGATTTGTAATTCGAAATGAGTTACTCTATATAGATACTATGCTCATTGATTTAAAGAAACTATTTTACTAATTTTTCTCTTGGTCTAGTTTAATATTCAGATTCGGATCAAATGTATCCGTGTAAAATTCTAGCTAGGTATTGGAGGAAAAATATGTACCGTTTTCTTACACCAGACGCTAAACATTCATCTAATTTGTTATGTATTCTGTGCACCGTGAAAAAACGTATCCGAACATTATCCCGCTGATTAATCCCCACGTACAGATATTTTATGAGCACTTTTTCCCAAATTCAAGCTCTATGGTTAAAAGAATACAACGCCAATAACTTAAGTACTTCCTGTTAGACTTTGAGATCTCCCCGGAAAGCTACTATCGATAATTTCATTTAAACTTTTTTCCTCTCAGTGCTGTTGTTATAAAAAAAATATGTGCATTGGTGCACACTATTAATTTCCTTCTTATAACAAAACTTGAGTGCTCTTTGCAAAAATAGATTCTACTTAAAATTAAGTGTTCTTCCTTATCTTCATTCATTAGCAACCGCAAATTTGGAGCATTAAAACTTCATAACTGCAACGCACTCGTATCTCATGTTCATCGCCAGTTCTCATCGTCCATCACTTCTAATTATATTAGACGAGTATTTGAAGCTCACACACATATATAAATTCACATCAAGGACTACATACAAACTCGATAACTGAGTGTCAGAACTCAGTACAGGCGGAAAGATAAAAGGATTATGTCGAAAGTTTAAACGTCGTTCAGACCGAATATCTCTTATGAGTTCGAGAAAAGTAGTAAAGTGGCTGGCGTAAAGCGCAAAGAACGATTTTTCCGTCTTTAAAATTGATCATGAACAAATCGAATAAAAAAACAAAAAAAATATAATATAACTATATAGTTATAGCTATAAATATCGGAATATATAATTTAAAATTATATTAAAAGGGAAATTAAATATTAGTGAATATTAAAAGTTTCAATAACTTTAAATTTCTAGCATGCCATGTTTAGCATGATTGTTAAATTTTTTATAGTTAATATTTCTTGCGCTTTTAATTGTACGATCCAATCATTCGCCTAACTAAAAGGACTATCTATTTTGAATATCCGTAATTTTGTCTTAATGCTCGATGATGTCAGCTTAACTGTTTAGTGTTGTTTTACTTTATGGTTTAATATTATGTTGTTTAAAGGAATGTTGTACAATCATGCTGAGGTGGTCAGCCATCAGCAGAGTAGGGCGAATAACACAGAATGCAGGGAGAGAAAGTCTTGGGGCTGAGATTTCGGGCGTAGAAGAGAAATGGATACGCCTTAAGAATACTGTCGTTAGTACTGCTGACTCCATCTGAGGCAGTACTCGTATAGATCGGAACGACTGGTTCGATGACGAATGTAAGCTAGCGACTGAACGTAAGAATGTTGCGTACTGAGCAATGCAACAATCGCGTAGGACGCGAGCACGCGAAAATGAATATAAAGAGCTCAGAAGATATGAAAAAACAGTTAAGCGGCGAAAGAAAGCAGCCTGGGAGAAGAATCTCGTCCGTAAACTAGAACAGTACAGAAAGCGAGGACCGCACCAGGCACGGAAGTTCTACCAAAGAGTCCGTGGTATGAGGCAATATACACCGCGTTGCACATACTGCAAAGACAAAGAGGGTAATCTGATCGCGATGGGAAGAGCACTTTCATGAGTTGGTTAATGGTTATGCTGCAGCCACCAAGCATTGACGAAGTTAGCAGAGCGAAAAATCGGCTCAAAAATAATAAGGCCCCGGGATCCGATGGTATCCCAGCGGGGATAGAATAGGATAGGAGGCCCCACAATACACAAAGTAATTCATGAAATAATAGTGCAAGTATGGGAGGTAGAAGCGATGCCAGAAGACTGGCGAAGAGGCATCCTGTGCCCCATACATAAGAAAGGAGATATCACAACCTGCAGCAATTATCGTGGTATCATGTTGTTGAGTACCGCGTATAAGATGAGGTGACGATAAAATGTCTAAAGTTTCAAGTTATTGACATGTAGGTTGACCATGACCAATGTTATAAGCCAAGTAAAAATATTCGAATCACTATTAAGCCCATTTAAATACTATAACGGGCTCCGACAAGGGGATGGACTGGCCTGGGTCCTCTTTAACCTGGCGTTGGAGAAAGTTATCCGAGTCTATGACGTAACGGCGAGAGGAACAATCCTCTATAAGTCCATTCAGATACTGGCTTACACAGACGATATTGACATCGTTGGTGGAATCCGAAGAGCTGTATAGGAAGCTTTCTTCCAGATCGATCAGGTGGCACGAAATCTGGGGCTACACATAAATTAGAGTAAAAAAAAGTACATGGTGGCCACGTCTGCGAGTAGAAGATCCAACATTGGTCCCTCAATTCAAATTGTGGAGAGCGAATTTGAAGTAGTGCAATCCTTTAACTATTTTGGGTCAACTGTAGCAGCCAATAACAGCATGGAACCAGAAATACGCGCACGGTTGCTTAAAGCCAACAAAGCTATACTATAGTCTGTCATGACTCTTCAAATCCAGGAACTTAGCCATAACATCCAAGCTGCTGGTATATAAGATAATGGGACAATTCTGGAAACTCTGTAATGATGAGATCTACGTGCGTTACCGCGATGTCGACATCTTGAAGAGAATTAAGCTCGGTAGGCTCCGGTAGCTCGCATGAACGAAGTTGATCCTGTTCGGAAAATTCTTTGCGGTAGGATTTATGGAACACGACAGCGAGACCAGCACAGCCTACGCTGGAAAGATGCCGTAGACCAGGACGCCCAGAGGTTAGGGATGCTAAACTGGATGACATCGGCTTGAAATTCGGACCGGTGGAGAGACTTTTTGCGTGAGGCCAGGACCTGACCCCGATTGTAGAGCCAAATATGATGATGATATGATGCTGAGGCCAATGTTTAGGTTTGACCAAGAATAAATCGAATGAAAATAAAGAAGCAGTCATTTAAGTGTCAGTAAGTGAGAATTAGGGGAACTTAATGCATAATAATAATTACAACAATAATTAATAGTACCAATAAATTGTGACAAGGAATTGAAAAATTATCGAGAGACTGGAAGTACCAATAGAAAAAAACGTCTTGTAAATGCCGCAGAAGGCAACCCAAGTAGCCCTTTTTGGTACCCCAAAGCCTTCGGAATCGAAGGAACAATTTTATACTAGCAATAGAAGAAAGAATTTCGGCATACATACGGTATACTCAGAAGAATGCTGATAAAAGCTTGACTGCGAGCACTAAAACTTATACAGAATTGAATATACCGCATTGACTCAGGAAAAACCGCTAAAATAATATCCTCAATACGAGGCTATTCCAAGATTTACAAGAGGTAGACTTTTCGGTGACTTTCTGTAAAGTCACTTGTATTACTTGAGTTTGAATTTGAGCTCACTAACTTGATAAGTTTTTCCCAAAAGCAAATAATTAATCGCTTTCTGTGTCATAACGACGCTTATTTCGTTTCGCTTGTAGTATCTACTTGGCCTAAATAAAATAGCAGGCTACAATTAGAAGTACAGCATTTTCGTTGGTCATTGCCTAGAAAGCAATTGAATTCTAAATAATTGCTTAAGCCAATCTGTTCTCTTCACTGCATAAATGACTTGACAAAATTATCTTGACATTTAAAATGAAAAAACAACTGAGGTGATTACTAATTGTCTTCGTTCTTTTCATTTTGAAAGACTTAATTAACCATCTTGAACTGCATGAACCTAACACTTTAATCCAATTTTTCAATTTAGTACTTGAATCCTCAGAGTGCATGATAACTCATCGACTCTCTAGTTGAGTGGAAAGTGATGGCAATTTTCATTCTCACCGTTTTCGTCCACATCCTTTCGATAACATCAAACATCACAATGGACAAGAAATGAAAGGGAACTCTTGGAATTAAAATTGATCGCCTTTTCAAAATACAAAGTGTAGCTTATGCAATTTTTAAAGGAGATTCGGTCACTTTCCTTTAAAATTTCATGAATTCAATTTCTCTTTAATCCATTTAAGTGTTTGCTGAAAATTTATTCAACGTACAACCAACGCCTTGAGTGGAATTAAAAGGAATTTCGTTCATCACCTTGTCATCGACGTGATTTTAAATGTTTTCCCTGAAGAAGCGAAAGAGAATACCAACAAAAAAAAATAACAGGCACCTAATAAATACCAACATAAAATTCTGCATTATAACCTTGCAGCCATTTTATTCCACTTATCATTCTGTAGACAAGGTTAGGTGAGGTTAGCTATGCGGACAAAGCGCACAATAATCACGATGGGTCTACAGTGATACCAAAATGACATAAATGACATATGAGGATTTATTGTACTGAATCCTATTTAATTAAAAGCTCTAGTTACCAAGAACATATTTGAAGTTATTTGAGGATACACTCTGTTAGTGTCAAAGATATTTGATCCATACCTATATATGTAAATGTAATTTTTATACTATTAATCTGCCAAGTTTGTGATAATCAGATCAAAGAAGGACTATTTTATAAAGAGTATAACGAGTATTCCTAATGAATGACGTTCATTTTAATCATACAAACCCAAGACAATTAAGGAAAATAAGCTTTCTTGGCTCTGCTTGGGCACTTTGTTTCTGTATACAGGTTTAGCCTGCGGCATGTACCATACTCATTGCACTATCTTCCTATCTAGCGTTGCTCCCCTGCAGGAGTAAACCTTACAGCCCCACTATACATACCCAGAACGAAACGGGATCCGCACCATAGTTGTCCCAGTCCAGGCAGTCCTCCGAAGAGGTCCACCTGGTCTCTGGTCTTAGACTCGGTTTTTCCGAAGGTCAACCTTATATGTTGGGGAAAGACAACTCCCGTGGTACCAATTCAACCTTTCATAGGGTCTGACATCAATGGTTTCAGTTGTTTAAGGTATGATACGGAACCTAACCATTTCACCTCTCATCAAGATAGCAAGCTATCCCGAGTTTTCCACACGCGACCTTGGTCAGATCTGGCATCAATGATCACCCGTTCGTTCAGGTATGAGTTCCTGGGCGATTGCAAAGCTGACCCTGGCAGCACATCCTTCCGGAACTTGGAACCCCATTATTTGCCACTAGGTCAGCAAATCCATGCACGTCCCCTTCCACACAGCCCTTCATGATAGGGTCGCTAAAGTACAAAGACAGTCCCCAAGCTGAATAACCTCTAAGTAACCGCGGACCTGTCCCATTATCTTCCGTGGTAAAACCCCTCACCATACCCATATATAGGGTAAGATGCAGCTGCACCCAGCCACGGGGAAGATTTTATATCAGCCGCCACTGCACTGCCACAGCATGGAATCAGAAATACGCGGACGGTAAAGCCAACAAAGCCCACTCTAATCTGTCAAAAATCTTCAAATCCAGGAACTTAACCATAACATCCAAGCTGCTGGTATATAAAACTATGGTCAAACCAGTACTTACATATGGATCCGAGACTTGTGTGCTTAGCAAAAAGCATTCTGACCTCTTAGCCGCGTTCGAGACAAAAGTCTTACGGAGAATTGTTGGCCCCGTATGTAAGGAAGGACTATTCCGGAGACTCCATAATGATGAGATCTACGAGCGTTACCGCGATGTCAACATCGTGAAGAAAATTAAGCTCGGTAGGCTCCGGTGGGGAGGATACCTAGCTCGCATGACCGAAGAGGATCCTGCTCGGAAAGTCCTTTGCGGTAGGATTTATGGAACACGACAGCGAGGCCAGCCAAGCCTACGCTAGAAGGATGGCGTAGACCAGGACGCCCAGGCTCGAAATCGGGACCGGTGGAGAGACTTTTTGCGGAAGGCAAGGGAAGGAAGGGAGTTCATATTAATTAAGCCGATTTTCTTCAAATTTAAAACACCTGTGTATCTCTGATGTACAAAACTATTTTTAAAATTTTTGGAGTGATCGGGCCCTGAGACCCGATATAAATTTTATAAAAATAACCAGAATTACTTCACATTTTAAACACCTGAGTATCGCCGATGTACAAAACTTTTTGTAAAATTTTCGGAATGATCGAACCCTGAGGCCCGAGGGGTGCCCATATCAATTTTATACAAATTACTTGTACAGGTTTTCGAGTTTTTGAAAATATCTCCAAAAGGATTGCACTTATTTGTTAAGTGCAAAAGAAATTAAAAAAAAAATTGTAAAAAAAAATTAAAAAATTAATTTAAAAAAAATTTCAAAATTTAAATTAAATTTAAAATTTATTGAAAATTCCGGTCCCGTACATAAAGAAAGTCGTTTGTGAACACACCTCAATTTTTTGTAAAATTTTTGGAGTGATCGGGCCGCGGGCTCCCAAAATTTTTCTTAAAAAAGTAGCCCAATCTATTGACAGTTTCTCTCCGATTAGAGAATTTACACGAAAATTTTTAATGGGTTTTTTTTTCTTATTTCGGTTCTTTGTATTCTAAACGCGTCGTCGCCTCCTCGGTTCGTGAAACTCAACTCGCGTCTCCATCTCCGGTTCGCGTTACTACGCTCGCGTCGGTGACGGCACCGCGATAGCGACTTCTTCTTCTTTTGGTAAGGTTATGTCTTTTTACTACTAATGTCAGTTATTATTATTATGTTTATATTATTTTCAAAATTTTTATATTTTAAAATTTTTTTTAGATAATTTTTTTTTCAATTTTTATAATTTTCGTTTCCTTTAACTCCAAGCTCTCGCGTGGCTTCGTTCTCCTCCCTAATTTATAGGTTTCTTGGGGTTGGCTTTTTTTTATTATATTTTTATTTTACATAACAATATTAATTTTTATTTAACATTTTTTTCTAGTTTTCGGAGATCCGGAGATCGATGTGATAGTTTGTTTGGATACCCAAGGAATGGATTCCACCGATAATCTAGATGCAAAACATCGGGGGTCTGGGAGGTGGGGACCTGCGGTCTTCTCCAACTGGGACACCTGGGGTTACCGACCGCATTGACGCAAAAAACGTTCGATGTCGTAGGGTGCTGCTGGGCAGCTCGAGAGGCTGCCTAAAATATATTTACATATGATGGGTAGAAGTGGTCATTTTCTATTTTTTTGAGGTCCCTTTGAACCACTTTTTGCACGACCTAGAAGGCTGAAATTTTGTGAACAGCTCAATGGTAGGGGCCAATTTTGAACCCCGCATGTGACACTTGTCGCGAGTTGCGTGTTATGCGTAGAAAAAAGAAAATACTTTGAAACAGACCCGACATAAAAAAAAATACTTTGCGGTTAATTACCAAATAATACAATGTAAAAATAAAAGTGGCGTATGGCGTGTGGCGTATGTCGATTTATACATAAAAGTTTGTACGCGAAAATGAAGTTTTTTTTTAAAATTTATTTGTTTTTATATAAGCTAACCACTCTCTTACCATCGTCAATATTATCGAAAGCGCTGCGAAAAGCGCTATAGAATTTTTGATCAAGTAAGTTTGATTTTTTTTTGTTAGTTTTTCTAAAATTTCAAAGTACATCCCAGTTATCTGGGCATAAAAACTCTTTAAACGCTAAAGAGATAATTTTGATTTTTTGTTTGTTTTATTTCTTGCTTCCAGCTGTAATTTACAGCTTTTGGGGAAAAGCAAAATCCGAATCTTTTGATTTGCAATAGCTAGAACCATAACCTAATATGGGGATAGATTTTGAACAATACTCGAAAATACTCGATGTTAAAGTTCTGTCGGTCAATTTAGTTTTATTAGTATTTTCCTATAAACCTCTTGAAGGGTTATATCATCGGTAAAGCGAAAAGATACTTTTATGTTTCTTTTATTTTAGTGAATTCTCATGTTATGCTATACATCCATATATATAAATGGAGATAATGGTACTTATAAATTATATTGATTTTCATTTAATTTTCTTATGGTGCCTTTAATTACAAATTTCTCTTGCTGTTTGAGTATTTTTTATTTCATTTATATTAATTTCATTTAAAATTATAAACCATGATTAATGCTAAAGAAGATGAATACGGAATAATTCCGACCATAAATAAATTTTAAGGAAATTTAAAGTGTGCCTTGCTTGCTAAAGTCAATTAATATTTGTTTATCCTGCTTATGAATCTTTCTGCGGTAAGGGGCATATTAAGTTATGAAAGATGTTCCGTTTTGCATTCTTTTAAGAGGTTAATTATGGGCCACTATATTGAATTTATATTTATGCTGTATAGGGAGTCCTACCAGCTTTAAATTATTATCATAGATGTATATCCTTCTTCATAACTTTGAATAAACTTATTGTGAGTCTAGAATGACATTTTGGTGAGTTTTCTTTTAACTTAACTCTTCTAGCATTGATGAATCCAATAGCGGCGGTAGGGAACTAAATCCATATAGGGAACCCAAACACATCAATGATGGGTGGGTGTAGTAAACGGGCGGGGCGTCGTTGGTAAACGTGACAACCGCTCCAACCCACATCCAAGCAATTCGCCTTGGCCGTTTTAGTTTTTTTTTCGAGTTTGGTCGGAACTCTCACACGGCCTTAGCTTCTTCTTTTGTATACAGAATTTGAATTGAATTTATTTATGATAATGACGGAAGACTGGGTGAACCAAGATCCCAATCCGGTTGCCGACAAGCATGGCCGAAATTATCGCGTCCGCCCCAGTTGATCCTGGGGGAAATGCTCGATCTCAGTTCTGCAACATATATTCCTTGATCTAATTCATTACATCATTTAATAGACATTGTGGCCTTAAAATATATAAAAACCAAAATATTTAAAAAAAACTAAAATAACTTTAATTAATAAATGTAAACTATGCCATTTTCTCATTTAGAGTTGTGAACCAACATTTTCTACATTACAGTGAAATTACAACAAACTACAAATAAATGACGGAAATGTTGACATTACCTAAAAAAACCCTTTACTGGATTTTTCCATTTCACAAATTTTATAAAATGTCACACAAGAAGTCTTAAGATTTTCGTATTAAACTAACTAATCGAGCGTCAATGCCAAAAGAAACCCCTTCCAAATTTTTACTTTCGCAGTTTCACTGGAATTTTATTTTTTGGACGAAATTCAAATTTTGATTTGGGTCACCGCTAATGTTGGCTAGAATATTTATACTGTTTCAGTTTTTTTGGCAGTTGGTGACAAATAAAGAGTTTGCAGATTTTCGCGTAATACGATGTCAAATATCCAAGCCTCCTCAAGCGAGATAATGTTCGTATGTGCCTGAAAGATCCGGATGGTGGATTCACGAGTACATAAGAATATTATACTATATAATGTATACATAGCAAATCTTTTCCGTTTGTTTTTTTTTCAGCTCTCACTCATGTCACATATTATTATATTTGCAGCGAAATGTAATGATATGAGTACTCTAACGCAACTCTTGGCTTTAAAATGCTCTTCTTACGATCCCTTTCGAAATACGGAATTCGCCCATGAATAAAGAATTTTAATAATACATGCTCGTATATTTGATCAAAGGAATTTTTGGTAATCTTCCAGTATTTGTTAGGAAGTTAAAGATGAAGGCGAAATTACGCACACAGAGATACGAGTACAAGTATATTCGTTGTCAACTCGACTTAAATGAGAGTTGTCAGGATTTCTTATGTTCTATTTTGTTGGTGCCATTGTAAGGGCTTATAGAGGTTCGGTAGATGGGTTGTTTATGCTTTTGGTTTTGAAAAATGTGTTTTTAGAAAAAGAATTTTTGTAGCCGGAAGTTGCTGCAACAATTTAAAATAATTTTTTGATTGCCTGATTACCTTTTACAAATTAGCATCTCTTAGAGCAAGCTACTAACATTTGCAGTAAAATTTACACTTCAAAAGTTGAGAATATAAAAAGAATTTAAGAAAACCCCTCATTTAAAATAAAATCGTCAGTTACGAAAGCTATACGTTTTAGGGATTCTCTAAAATATCACTTTTAAAAAAGTTATCCGACATCACAGTAATAACAATAATATCTTTAGACACCGACCACTCGCTTTAAGCGTGTAATATTTTTGCACAAAAATGAAACGCTCCTTCAATTTAAAGCTACTTCAGAGAGTTGAATCGCGAAGCTTTCTCATGACAGCCAAACATTCTCGTTATAGAGAAATTAAAAAGTTTTTGAATTACTTGGTGGGTAAGTATTGTGCGATATCTCATACCAGAACCTCAATTACCGATCGAGTGGATTTCACTAATCTCATGTCGTTCAGTTGTTGATCCGGTCTTTGATACAGCCATTAGCATTTAAAAACATTAATCATGGGAAACAAAAGATATTTTAGGATGGGTCGTTGGGAGAAGGTAGCCTATGACTATCTTTTCTTCTTTTTTTCTTTCCTTTACTCTGCGGGGGAGCATAGGGCCTTTACAAACGCCCACCAACGAACTCGATTTATCGCCTGAGGTTTCGAGAGACGCCACTCTGTCCGCTGGGATCTTGCTTCCTCTTCTCGTGTCCTTTTCCATGTCTTGCTAGGACGGCCAACTCGGCGGCTTCCTTGTGGATTCCAATCGAGCACTAGTTTCGTAATATTGTCCGCTGTCTATCTCAAAGTGTGGCCAATCCAGCTCCATGAATATACCTGTGGTATATTGTATTACCTGTTTAGATTCATGGCTAACTCCTTATCCTTATCCCGTACTATTAACATCGGTTGTTTTTTTGGCTAGATTGCTACAAATTTATTACTATTTTAAGAACCGTTTAATATTTTTATATAGCCGGTGTTTAAAGAGATATTTTTTCCATTGCTTATTGTCATTCTCATAACTCATAACAGAGAGATTTCTGTTAACATGGGTCAGGGTACACCAAAGTACTTTGACCCAATATCGATATTGGAGATAGACCCATACTGTAGAACGATTCCTTTCTTAGAATATACCAAAAAATCATTTTCCAAATTATTCTTGACGAATTGGGGGACACACTGTGTTGTGACATAACACCAATTTGTATGTTACATTTAAGATTTGGCTTATCGAGGACAGTTATTCTTGGCACTGCTTTTGTTTGGCATGGCTTACTGTCGCATTTTTTTTATTTCCCAACTAAGTTTACATCTATCTGTTAATATCAAGTAGTTTGTGGGATAAAATTACGCCAGTTATATAGGTCAATACCTAACTAAAACTGTTTGTTATATAGAAAGGGAAATTTACTTGGATAATTTTTTTTTACACAAATATTAATGTTACAATTGTACTTGTTGTAGATCTATGGGTCTATGTTTCTCCAGTAGTCTTCTTGTGCTAGCTTCCTGGCGTGGTAAAGCTGGTATGTCATTGTTTGTATGTGTTGTAAGGCTTCGTATGTGCTGTGTGGTGATTTTTTTAACTTCTTCGTTTATTGTACTTATCCCAAGGTCAAGATGTATATTGTCATTTGTTAAGTACCTAAGGGCGTTCATAATTATCTGGACTATTTTATTTTGTAGTGCTGGTATAATGGCAAGTTTTGATGCACTGGCAGTGCCCCATATCTGTAGTCCAGATTGGTTTTATTATTGCTTTGTAGATTAACAGTTTCGTTTGTGTCGATAATTTTGAATTTTTATTCAGGAGCCAATACGGTTGTCTGAATGTATTTTTAATTTGATTTCGTTTTTGGATTATGTGGTGTTTCCAAGCCAATTTGCTCTCTATCTGAATTCCTAGGTATTTTGCATGCGTGGCAGTAGAAATATCTTTGTTGTTTAGATGAATAGCTTGAGGGTTGAAGTTACTTTACGTGGTGTAGATGACTTGTGCTGTTTTATCTTCATTGATTTAAAATCCCCATTTATTAAACTAGTCGATTGTGTAGTCCATTATTTCCTGCAGAGGTGAGTAGCTATTTGTTGGTAATTATGTGAAGAGAGAATCACCGTGTCATCTGCGAATGTTGCTATAATACAATTGTGCTGTCTTGGTTTTCGTAAGTCCGCTGTGAATAAGAGGTAAAGTATTTGTCCCAAGACACTACCTTGGGGTACTCCTGCATCTATCTGGCATATACCTGAGTATCCGTCATTGTATTGCACGTTAACGAATCTGTTTTTTAAATAACTGTTGATAAGAGGATAGTAGTCTGGTGGCATTGGTTTGAGTTTGCGTAGGAGTCCTTTGTGCCAAACACTATCAAAGCAACGTCTTGATAGACCGCAACACAGTATCTCTGTTCATTCAGATCGTTGAGCATTTTTTAGTTACTCTTGTTGAGTAGTTGAGTAGTTGAGTGTTGTCTACGAAATCCGAATGGCTGGTCAGGAATAAGACATTTTTCGTTTATGGTAATTTCCATACGATCAAGAAGTAACTTTTCGAAAATATTCTAAATATTAGATAACAAACTAATCGGTCTGTATGATGTAGTTCTTGTCCTTGCTTGGTTTTAGTATGGCATTTATTTTTGATACCTTCCAAATTTTGGAAAGTATTTTAGTCTTAGGACGGCGTTAAAAATATTTCTTATATATTTAATTGCCATGTAAGGTATTTCTCTAAACATTCTTCCTGTTATCATGTCATAACCTGGTGTCTTCTTGGTATTTAATCTTTTGTCCAGGTAATGCTTTATTTCACGTGTGTCCACTTTTTTTATTGTTTTTTGTTGAGACATTGTGGTGTTTATTTGGTTAATTGAATTAGTGAAAGTTTTCTTAAAATGGTCTGCTAGTGCTTGTGCTTTCTTTGTATTTGTCCTAGACCACGTATTGTCAAATTCTAATAAGGGTGGTTGGTTTTTGAACTTCTTATTTACATTCCAGAGAGAAAGTTTGTTGTTTTTGTTGATGCTATGTTTGAGATGAATTCATTAATGTTGTCATTATGATCTGTTTTCAAAAGTTATTTTAGTTCTGTAGTTGCGTTTTTAAGTGCCTTGTCAAATGGTGATCTGGTAGCTTCTTTGTAGCTTCCGTTTTTCTTTGATTTTTTGTCTGGTTGAAGGCGGTGTCGATTGGTTGAATTGTTTCGTTTTAATCTCTGGAGTGGACCTTATTGCAGCTGATTGTATTGTGTCATTTAAGTGAATAATAGCACTTTCGACCTGATTTGCTGTCTTGAGTGAAATTTGAAGTTCTATTTTCTCGTCGATTATTTTACGACAAACATAGGTCAATATTGCCAACTTGTTCGCCACTTTATCTTAGAGCTCTGTAAGTTATCCTCATTGCCAATATCTCAGCCTTAAGATACCAAATGCATTGGGAAGCTTTAATATTTTGAGTTTGTCTTGGAAAAAATCCCTACCAATACAATCCCCCAACGTCCTTATTTTCTGTCTTCTCGGAAACTCTACATTGAAATTAATTTAGCTTCAGAGTACCTACGGTAGTCAGTTGAATAAGGTATCCTCTACGTACCATCTGCAGTATAAGGCAGTGTCCATAAGGTCTGGTAACATATCACCAAGATTGCCAGATTGCTTTCGCCAGTTTCCAGGCCAGCGCCTTAAATTATTTATTTAATATTAGTTCGTTGATTTGTATTTCAGTATTTATGTAATTCGGAGGAGCAGTAAAAGTTTTGTATTCATATGGTCAACACAAATTTTCTATAAAAAATTTTCCACCCAGGTAAGTGTATAAATTACAAATAACTCCCAACTTACAGCAAATACTGCTTAATAATGACCGATAATTTACCCTCAATGTTATTTTTTATTGAATTTTGAGATCTTGGGCTTATAGAACAGTAAATTTTATGCATAAAACAGTCTCTAAATTTATATAGAATCGATTGTGGGAGCGTTACCTACGCCTAGACATACTCAAATTTTTAGCAGAAGCCTTTTACCAAATAAACGAAAATCCAATTGAATACATAACAAATACCTTTAAACACACATATCTTTGGACGAAAATAAAATAATAGAATAATGTTATCCTTAAATGTATCTCTATTTCCGTTTTTCAAATTTGCAGGCTGGTACGAAGATAACTGGTACGAAGTAAATTTGGAAAATGAAAATATTCCATGTACTGTCGAACAGATGCGTATCGCAGCCGAAGGACATTTAACAACCGAGGCACTTATGTGGAATCAGAACAATCAAACGACAATTTCCGGCATGACAGCAGAGGCATTTCGGTAAGGGCATCGATCATCCATCCACCTGTCCATCTAAACATGCCGCCAATCCTTTAGGCGAAGAACAAACAACTGTTCCAAATATATATATATTTTTTTTTTGGGTGTACAAACACAAACTATGACAGCATCTCACTTCCTATAGCAACATATGTTTTGTATAGATATATATGTACGTATTTGTTTGTTATTACAGACAACGACTGAATATGGCACTACAGGAAGAAGGCTACGATATCAATCATGATCGCTATCCGGAGGGCTATCAAGAAGCACCGCTTGCCTATGATGCAGTCTGGAGTGTAGCACTGGCGTTCAACAAAACAATGGAACGTCTAAAGCAACGTAAGAAATCCTTAAGAGATTTTACATACACCGACAAGGATATTGCCGATGAAATTTATGCAGCGATGAACTCAACACAATTTCTTGGTGTTTCGGTGAGTAGAAGTACAAACTTTGACAAGCAAACTTAACAGTTGTTTAGTTTTGGCTTTTGGGTGTATGGCAATTGGATAATTGTATTGCCAGGAATAACTAATGGACTGTGGGACTGAGTTTGACAATCGCGAATTGAATTCATCATCATTGCTACTCTAGGAAAAAAAACTATTTAAAGAATTAAGGTCAGTGGTGGTAGTATCAGGTATTAATTCATTAATTTGACATACACTAAAATTGAGACATCAAATGAGATTTCTTCGTCAACACCTTTACACTTTTTCTGCTCTAGTGCATTCACGTAAGACGTAAGATCCTACCCCAAATATTTGTGATTACATATATTCCAGAGAGCTCTTCAACGAGGTAGCAGTTTTTAAATCAAGCCGATAAATAATATATTCGAGTTTATTGGTAAACTTTACCTGTAGTAAACCCTATTCACTGTTAATAAGGCTGTTAGCCTTATTCGCTTAAAGGCCGATTTTAATTTTACTTTAGAGGGAATTTTCCTCTAAACCGTAAACTAGAATCAGACTCAACGTCAGGTTTAGTTAATCTTTCACAGCATACGGGAGATTGGTTCGTTGGAGCCGCACATTGTGCGGTGTGTCGGTAGATAGAAGAGAGGCAGGCATCGCAGATTACGAAGGTTAGTGTTAAAGTAAATCGAATTGTATAGAGACACGCAATCGACGGAGCCTAAGAGGAGACCATGTATGAAAAGAATGTCAGCTATGTCTCTGCGTTATTCAAGGGTTTTTAAGTTTATGAAGTTGAGACGGTCTTGGTAGGGAGGCAGTATAAGATGATTAACCCAAGGTAGGGCTCGAATAGCAAATCGAAGAAAACGACGTTGGATGCTCTCGATTCATGACACATGAACTTGATGATAGGGGGAACACGCCTGACTAGCGTGCTCGAGGAGGAGATGGACAAAAGTGATGTTGAGGGATCTGTTCACATAAGGGTTGCAAAATTCTTTGGACCACCGTTTGACAAAGCCAAGTGATGAGTTGGCCTTAAGAATTTTTTCATCAATATGAGAACTGAAGTTTAGTTCCGAATCGCACAATATGCTGAGGTCACGAAAAGATTGCACGTGGGATATGGGTTGTTGCACTATTTTTTATAATGTACATACGCCCAAGGGATTTGCAACCTTTTAATGCTTAGCAGAGCGTGGGTGTTAGGAAATTAAGGAGAGGAACAGATGAGATGTCTATGAACGTGTGTCTTAAATGACTGCAGATCATACAAATGCGTAAACACAGAATCAGGCAATTCATTCCACGTAACTATTGTGCGGCTAATTACGTAATAGGGTAATAGATTGGCATTTGGATCTAAGCAATTTTTGAGGTACCTGGTCGAAAAGGATGTCTAAAGGATGAAGAGAAGGGGGCCTAGATGGCTGCCTCTCGGGACTCCAGAGGTTGCCATGAATGTGGACGATAGGACGGACCTGAAGCGAACATTATAAAGACGGTTTTCCAGATAAGAATATATCCATTTTAACAATATGGGTTCAAAGCCGAGGGCAGACAATTTAAAGAGGATAAAATAATGAGATATCTAATCAAAAGCCTTACTAAAATCAGTTGCAACAAAGTCGATATTGTTGCTACTTTCTAAGGGTGAAAGGGCAAAGGAGATGAATTCAACAAGATAAGTGGTGGTTGATCTAACTTTCAGAAAGCCATGTTAGCTGAGAGGAATAAGAGACTTGCAGTGGAAGCATAAGGCTTTGTATAAAATACTTTCGAAGAGTTTGGGTATATGGGAAAGTTTAGCAATGAGGCGATAATAAGTTACATTATTCTTTGATTCTGTTTTGTGTATCGGGGTCATGAAAGAGCTCTTCTAAATCTGAGGAAGTTCTCCTTGTGAAAGGGATAGGAAAAAGAGGTAAGAAAGATTAAGGGAGAGGCTGGAAAATATATTTGAAGAAAGAAAGGAAGGCCATCTGGGCCGGGTGAGAATTCATGATTAGGATTTTGAAACTTATTTTCGATAAAGGTAAGGTCAACAGTTTTAGAGAGAAAGGGGCTATTGGAGAAGTTAAGTAGGTAATTGAAATAAGAGGGGTCCGGTACTAAGGAGTTGTCGCCGAAAGATTGTTTGAAAAAGGTAGCAAAAAAGTTGGCAATGGTATGAGGATCAGTTGATGATGTATTTTCGTAAAAGAGTGATTGACGATAGACGTCAGACTTCCTTTTATAATTGACGAATTGAAAAAAATCTTAGGGTCATTTATGAGTTTGGCTTGCGGATAGCACCGGTAGATTGAGTTATAAAGCTGGGTCAATAAGACAGTCATGTTCTTATCAAAATTAAAATACAAATTTTTTCTTAACACTATTCCAACATTTAGTCAGACATTTTGTACCAATTCCTAAAAGCCATTATAGAGAAACAACAATTTTGTGCACACTTTTTTACGTACAGCCGAACACGCTTCTTCAGTTGCTGGTAGAATAAAGAAAAAACTTCAATACGAGTATGTATGGCTTGAGGGTACGAGCAATGAATATAGTTTGTTATGCGATGAAAATGCATTATGCCCAAAGGCCAGAATATTCGCTGCACCAAATACGTGGACACAAGTAAGCAACGAGTACGCACGACTTACTTTAACTTTCCGCTACGTATATAGACTGGGACTAACTCATTGCTTGTGTTAAAATTATCTGGATTATCATAGCTTAAGAAATGTCAAGCTACGCTTTATGTATGTCATCTTGCTGCAGTCATTGCAGGCTAAAGGCAAATTCCAAAGATAAAGAACGGCTAAGCAACGTGGAAGCAAAGGAAAAAGGGAATTTCACGAGTGCTACAAATCATCATTTAATTTCAATTTAACGGAAACTGCCACACAGAGACTGATATGAAACTGATACGAATGCGAGATTCATACGAAAGGAAAGTGGGAATCCTTTTATTTATTTCGTCCTTTTATCTTTTTAATTATCTTTCTCGTCTTTTTTCTTAACTACAACTGGACTACTATGAGATAAGACTCACAAAAACTGTGCTCTTAAGCACTTTTCCACGCTAAAAGCAAATTTTTGTGGAATATTCTTCCATGTACTTTACGATCTCTTACTGCACCAGAAAAAACATTACTCATGGTAATTTTGCAGCTCTTGTTTGATGTCGTTTTAGTGTTTTTGCAACATGAATAAGCTATTTGACTTGAAATAATATGCTATCCATATCGCCAGGTTTTGCTTTTGCTTATTTCCGAGCCTTTTTATATTCTTATAATGAGTATTAATATTGTTCGGTTGTGTTCAGTGTTCGGTTCTTTCCAGAAATTGATATTGAACCGTTGTCAAAAAAAACGTTGACAACAAAAGGATGTTGTCATACTTGCTTTGTAATTAAATGTAACCAAGGTGCGCTTTCGTCAATACAATAGTATCTATAGAAATTTTCGTTGCCTCCATATAGGAAACAAAAATTGAGTTATGTTGTGTTATGTCACTTTGATAAGGGTTTCCTTTCTTCTCCATGTAAGGAATTTTGTTGTCATTTCTATTGTTGAATTATGACATTAGAATTTCAGAATGACTAGTCGAATTAAATGATCTATAAGAGATGCGCATATGCTGAGATGAGTTTATTGTCCGTTGCTATAAGAAGTTGGAACACATAAGGATTACGTATAAATAATTAATAAAAAAAAACCTTTGCTTATTGTGTGTATCCTCCTAGTATGATTGTGTCCCAAAAAATTTCCGAATCATTCAAAGTATTTAAGTTTTTTTTAATTTTTAATATGCCACAACGAGTTGTTAGAAAATTCTGCAAATTTTTTTAAAACGATACAAGTTGGGTTTGTTTTAAAAATAGACTTAGTATAAAAAAAATGCTGTTATCTATTACCACATACGCTCCAAGTCTACCCAGTTTATGCTTAGCAATGAAGGTTCTTTAAAGTAGTTCTGATGAGTTAGTAAGCAAAAAAATGTTTGGCCACAACGAGTTGTTAGAAAATGTCTGCAAAAGTTTTTAAAAAAATACATGTTGGGTTTGATTTTAAAAGTAGACTTGGTAAAAAAATGCTATTATCTATTACCACCTATGCTGCAAGTCTACCCAGTTTATGCTTAGCATTGGAGGTTCTTTCAAGTAGTTCCGATAAGTTAGTAAGCAAAGAATTAAGAAGATTCTGCAGTTAGAACAATTTCCTGGAAAAGTTTTTTTGACCATCTATCTGCAGGTAGATCTATAGAATTTAGAGGTAAACAAGCTGCTGATATACCTGAAAAGGGAGGACTGCAGAGTGATCGCCTATGCGGATGACGTTGCTATTGCCATTTCAGGAAACCACCTTAATACCCTGAAGGAATTCTTACAGAATGCTCTTAATAAGCTAACTGAATGAGCAGATCGTTGTGGTCTGGGAGTAAACCCCCATAAAACAGAACTTGTCCTCTTCACTAGAAAATATAAAATTTCATGTTGACACAAGCTCTATAAAGGGCACAAGCTTATCCTTCCCTGATAAAGCTAAATATCTGGATATCATTCTGGAGAGAAAGCTAAGCTGGAAACAAAAAAAGACTTCCTGGTCACCATCCCCTCCAAATCAATCTGGGAAGAAGGTGCTATATCAAAAGATGAATCAATCAGTTTTTATTCTGACCGGTCAAAACCTGATGATGGGGTACGCGGAGGTGTTTTTTCAAAAATGCTTAATATAAGTCTCTATTTCTGTCTTCCTGCAGTATTTTTCATGTAGAAATCATAGCGATTAAAGAAATCCTGTCTTGACAGAAAAGAAACGTCATATCCACTTAGAATATCCGCATCTTCTTGGATAGTCAAGCAGCTTTGAGATCCCTAGAATTAGTCTCTACAAACTCTATTGTAGCCCTATACTGCCAATCATCTCTCAGAGATATAGCGGAGTAGTTCAACATTCACCTGTATTGGGTGCCAGGGCATAGGGACATTCTGGGGAACTGCAGTGCCGATGTACTCGGCAAAAAACGTACTACGCTGCCCCTTCTAACTGAAAATGGTTCCGTAGGCATACCGATTGCTACATGCAAACTCATGTTAAAGCAGGATGCTACTGAGAAAACCAACCTTAGATGGACAAATGGTATAACTTGTGTAGCAACAAAACAGATCTGGTCAAAGCTGTTTCCGAAACGCTCCAACGCTCATCTCTCTAAACAGAGTGCATATAATCACTATGATAGGTGTAATTACTGGGCATATTCTTGTAGACAAGCATGCATCAATGCTTGGTGTATTTTCCAATGACTTTTGCAGAAGCTGCATTGAGAAGGAAGAGGAAGAGACCATTCCTTCCACACCATCTCTGCACATGCACAGCTCTTTCTCTAAAGCGTGAGCTCCATTTGGAGCCTTCTTTTACAACGACCTTAACGATTTGTCAAGCACTGACATCAAAAGTCTTCTACGCTTCATTCAAAGCTTCAACTGGTTCAATGAGTAGTGCGAGAAATCTTCTCGATCCATGTGGCAAAACAATGGACCATCTATTGGTCTAATTGGGTCGGCTTCCTGCCGACAGCTAGAACAGATGTCAATTGGTATTTGCATGGCAAGTATAACACAGTGTCCTGTCTAGTGAATATAGAAAAAGCCTTTGTATCGCTTTGGATCGACGATATTGTACTATATTCACATGACCCTAAGATTGGAGAAATTCGGATATAGCTGCAAAGCAGTTTCGATGCCAATTTCATCAACATCAGCATATTGTGAAACAAAATCTACCTGTTAAGTGATGTAAAGATTGTTTTTCTCTCAGGCATTTGTTCGATCAAATCTTACTTACTCGTGTCCAATATACTAGAACTCTAGGAACCACAAGGGAAGCAGTACGTATATAAGTGAAGTAAGATGCAAGTGCCATTCGTAGAAAATTATTGAGAGTTTTTTTTTATTTCATGAGGGGCAAACAAAATTGATATAAAGTTAATTGCGAGTAGTAATTGAGTACGTAAGTTTATTTTATACGAATGGATTTATGATCATTAAGATGGGACATTTATGACCAAGTGGGCTTTGCAAACGAAGTGGTCAAATATAAGTAAGAGATTTTCGATGTTTATAATGTACAGGGTTTTGTATTGAAATATCGAACTAATGTTAAAAGACGCTCCCAACGCTATAATAGAGATCATAATATTTGTCTCTACAACCGGGAACAGTACAGGCCTCATTTCAACGCTATATTAGGGAGTTTTTACTTTTGTTTCTATTTATTTTTGTTAACTACTTTCAATTACAGTTAAGTAGTTTTGAGTAATAACCACCAGCTCGAAAAGTCATGTGCTTTATTTATTTATCTGATAGATCAAAACAGCGAGAAAGGACAAGCCTATGGCCAAGCAAGAGTTTAGGGATGTCAAAATAAAAGTATTTAATTGTGTTAGCAAATATCAAACTTAGCTATATTGTTTACTTTTGCTTCAGCTCTAAATTAATAACAAAACACAACTGAATTCCATTTCGACATAATCATTAAATGACTACCAAAAGAACCTTAAAGTAACACAAAAATGACCCTCAAGACTACCCGAACGACCGCCTTTAAGACCACCTTCAAGACCCCCTTAAATCCTATCAAGACCCACTAAATATCCATCAAGACACACCTAACACTGACCCAAACACCGTAAGAACCCCATAAAACCCCTCTTAAGACCACCTTCAATACTACCTAAAGACCCCCTCAAGACCCTACTCAAGACTCTCCAAAAACGCCACTCAAACAGCACTAAAGATTCCTTTAAGACCCTCCTCAAGACAATCTCAAGACCCACTCAAGACCCTCTGGAAACACCTCATGACCACCTTAAGAACCCTCTCAAGACCCATAAGAACAACTTTAAGACTCCCTCAAGACCCACTCAAAACGCTCCAAAGACCTCACTCAAACCCTCTTAAGACCACATTGAGACTCGCTAATACCACCTTAAAACTCCCTCAAGACCTTGAGAGGGACTGCATCAAGACTCTCTCAAGGCGCTATAAAGACCACACTCCCACTTACAACACAACACCACTCCCAAAACCCCCCTAAGTCATGTGAAAGGTGGTTAAAAAGGACCTCAAAGAAGTCGAAAAAAAATTCAACCCAACACACGAACCACACGCGTCACATGTGGAATATAAAAATGCTATTATAGATTTAGACACCTACAAAATTCTACGTCTCTAGGTCATGTGGAAGGTGGTAAAAAAGGATATCAAAGAAATTGAAAAAAAAAAAGAAATTTGAACACATCACAGGCGCCACACGCGACACGCGTCACACACGGTATATAAAAAATGCTATTTTAGCCTTAGAGACTCACAAAATTTCAGCTCTCCAGGTCGTGTGGAAGGTTGTTAAATGGGATCTCGTCGAAAAAGACAAAAAGAGGTTAAGTTAAATAAAAGTTAAATAAACGTTCGGCTTCATTAAAATAATCATACTATGCACCAAAAGAAACGAATTTTTTTTTACCTCGCTCGGAGTATCTGATACGATTTTTTGCCGAGATGTGAATGATGCATTTTTGCATCATGAAGGGAATGTTAAGAAAGAAAAGCTATGGAAATAACGTAATAAAATATAACCTAGAAGTTAACATACTTCTTCTTTCCATTTCGTGTAAGCTAAAGGTTATAAAAAAGTTCTATAATATAACAAATGTACTTGAAAATATATTTTCATTTTTAACAACTATTACAAATATTCTGCAAACAACCTTTAAACTTTTTGCCCACAATCAGTCGGACACCTGTCAAGAAGCTCTGTTTTGTATAAAACCATTCTCCAAAGTAAATACACAAAGGCGAAAACTACAGAACTTACTGTTATATTACGAAAAAAAAAACAAATTCATAAATTTTATTCAGCGCAGACTTATGACCGCCATCCCCTAAAGGATGCTCTTAAGTGCTTCACATTGTCCTACTTCGCACCTAAATTTTAACTGGTCCAAAGGGTCGAGATCACTGGGAAGTACTTTCGACGCCCATTTACACTGCATACTCCAAACTGTGCTGCAATGAACCTCATTCCAACATTTCGAGCGGCGATGAAAGCCGCTCCTCACCACACATAAACAAATCATTTAAAATCTCACCCAGCGAAAGCGTAAAAGCCAAACGCTTCAAAGAGCAAACTTTTGTTTTGCTGTGCGAGCGCTGCAGAACTTTTTGGCCATTAATTTCTTAACAAGGACACTCATGGGTTTTTGTTTATTTAACCTGATGAAAAAAAAGATAGAACCACACCGCGAAGCTACCACTTTTTGGTGCTCTCTGATTTATAGTACACACGAAAGACGACATCCCATTAGCTTTTAGTTCGCGCTGTAGTTTACCTTTTTTTTAATTTTTAAAAAAAAGAAGAGAAAATCCGTACGTAAAGTATTGCTTTGACCGCGCCATTCAGTTAACGGTCTTTGAGTTGAGTGGCTCGTTTTTGTGACACTCGATGTAACAGAGATAATCCAAAGGAACATGGCAGATGGAAAAATAAAAGCGTATCTTATCCTTCGCTTTTAATATCCAACTAATGAGAATAATATTCTTTTTCGGTTGAAGGACATTTACCAACGCGGCCTCTGGATTAATCTTGGAAAAGTCGTGTTAATTAAGGGTTTTCAAAACGCAACACGATATTGAGAAACGGTATTTTCGATTTTTATTGCTTTTTATGAAGATTTGTCTTAAGAGGAAATTTTTTGGTATTTAACGCAGAATTGTGTTTTTCTGAGCACTCGACAAAGTACTACAAAGAGATGTAGTCTGACATTTAGATCCGTACTTCAAAATAATTATATTCTACAGTGTAATGATTTTAATCGGTGCTTGGAAAATACTCTGGGATTATCAAAGAGCGGATATAAATATCGTTATTCTTTCTAGCGTAACTCTATATGTATCTGCTAATCTGTACCCATAATGATTTGAGTAGAAATTCACTCTTTCTTTGTTTTTCATTTGTGGTTTCGGGTACGTTAAAAGCAGTTATGCATGGCATGTTGGAATCCTGCTTCTACCAAACTATGCTGGAACCGTGAACACGTTACTTCTGTCTTGGACGCATGCTCTGCCTAAGCTGTCGCTAGGATTATTAACTCCTTTTTAGACGTCAATGCTTTTAGTATAGGTGTTCTCCCCGCAGATCAATATTTCCATGGCGTTTTCTGAGGACCCTGATCTTTCATTTGCTTTATTCGATTCTAATTACTTTACCTGCATCATCGGGGACTACTGGGCAATACATGTATTACAGTTATTTCGCCTTACCTATTCCTTGAATACGAGTATATGATTGGAAACATTATTTGGCCGCTGCTCTGTCATGTTCCCAATAACCACTGCGATTAGAGATACGGGACGTTGCTGTGGGAGTCTGCCATCAACAGAAAAATGATTTGCCTCGTACATCAGGAGAAGGCGATTGCTAAGCTTCTTGTATAGTGACGCTCTTTGTAGGCTTATCTGATATCCGTTGGATTTACTTAAGGGAACCCAACTACTTGGCATTTATCAAAGACTGTGTCAATATAAAATGTTGGTAAAGGTTTTTTTTTATAATGTACATGCGCTCAACGGGCTTATAATGCTTAGCAACGCGTGGACGTTCGAAAATTCAGGAGAAGAAAAGGTTAGATGTCTATGCACATGTGCCTTGAATGACTGAAGATCATATAAATGTGGAAACATAGAGTCGGGCAATTCATTCCACATAATTATTGTGCGGCTAAGGAAGGAATCTCTAAATTGGTTCGTGCGAAGATAGGTAGCTCGAGTTGAGGCACGGGTATAATGCCTCTCGCATCACAACTCCTATCTTATGCATCCACGTCGCGTCACTGGAAACCGATTTGAATTAGCTTGGGTCGAGGCTAAATAAGAAGGCGCTTCATGTCGACCTAGGTTGCGGTTGGCCAATCACCACTCAACTGAAATAACAGTTTCTTGAAACTAATGCATGCCTCGGATACATATCGAGTTTATCAACAATGACCTTTGGATCATGGAAAAGGACACGTTTTAGAGCTCGCACGCTCGTCAAGACAACAACGCTTCTACAATTAAATAATTAATAAGATCAATTACGGAAGAGTGACATCGTTACTTTGATGGGTGACCTTAACGCAAAGGTAGGCAGCGACAACAGTGATTGGGAACATGCCAAATCCACCCAGACTTCTTCTGATCATATGTACAAAAACCAGATTGATCACATCGCTATAAGCAGCAAGTGGCGATCATCGTTGCTGGATGTAGAACCCGAAGAGCAGCCGACGTCTACAGTGACCACCACCTCGTGGCTGGCAGTGTGCGATTGAAGCTCGCGGCCCACTCATCCACACGAAGTCAAACAACAAGAAAGCCAGCTGTAGCAGCACTGAATGACCCAGATGTATAACTGCAAAATTTATCCCGCATACAACAGTCTCTCTCTGAGATACAGCCCCAATCCCTATAGTCTAAATGGGAGAAATCAGTAAATGCGTATACGGAAGCAGGCTCAACCATTTTAGGTTATCCCTGCAAAACTAGAAAAGAATGGATATCAGATAGCACATGGAACACCATTCGTGAACGCCAATCCATCAAAGTAGAGTTAAACGCGGCCTCGGGTGCCGTGCGAAGCGCATTATCGCGGAAGTATAGGGATGTGGACCGGTACGTTGGCTTTTAAGCTAGGAACGACAAACGAGCATGGCTAAACGACATCGCAACGCAAGCACAGCAAGCCGCTGATAGTAGAAAATATAGCACAGTCCACCAACTCATTCGTAAGCTCGCCAACAAGAAACACCACATCAACTACCCTGTTAAGGCAATAGACAGCTCATTGATCCTTATGGAGGAACAATAATTAACCCGCTGGATAGAACATTTTAAGAATGTTTTGTATTGTACTTCGCCAGGCACGTCCATCAACCCACATATGCACCCTAATAGGCTACTTTATATCAGCATCGCTACTCCTCCGTTGGATGAGATAAGGACAACAATTCGTTCACTGCAGCAATCAATGACAACATCTACTCAGAACTACTTCAAGACGACTTCGGTTAACTACGCGAACATTGCATGTGACATATCAAGGTATCTAGGAATCTGAAACCATTCCATCGTCGTTAAAAGAAGGCTTAATAGTCAAACTCCCCAAGGGGAAACTCCAAAGGTGATTTGAGCAATTGCGAAAACTGGAGAGGAATTAAACACCATAAACAGAGTGATATCCTCTATAATAGCTAGGCGCTTACGGAATGCGTTAGAGCCAATTTTGAGAAATAAACAAGCAGGATTTCGCCAAAACCGTTCTTGTACTGATCAAATTAACACCATGCGTATAATCATTGAACAGGCAGTTGAGTATCGGTCTCATCTGTATATGGTTTTTGTAGATTTTAAACGCGCTTTTGATAGCGTGGGCCGAAACATGATGTGGCAGATTTTGTCTAGCTATGGTGTTCCAGAAAAACACATTAACATCATTAAGGAGCTGTACCGCGACTCAACATGCCGCGTCATTCATAACGGTCATCTTGGCTCACCTTTCAACATCTACTCGGGAGTCAAGCAAGGTTGCACCCACCCTCTCACCATTGCTTTTCACAATTGTCATCGACTGGGTAATGAAAATAGTAACCCGTACTCCATCGGGCTTGCCATGGAATGTTTTTCACCGCCTAGAAGACCTGGACTATGCCGATGATATCTGTCTCCTATCACAAGCGCTAGGTGACATGGAGCGAAAATAAAAATCAGTAAAACTCCACGCTAAGAAAATGGGGATAAAAATTAACGTCTCAAAAACAAAACTACTTCGCTAGTGGAACATGTGATCTCTCGATTGACGGACATCAGATAGAGGAAGTCGATAAATTTTGATATTTGGGAAGCGCGATGGTAGTGCTGACTCTGATGTTTGCTCTCGTGTAAACAAGGCGCGACAACCTTGTTTTTTATGCTAAATAATATCTGGAACTCCTCGCAAATCTCCCGGAATCTGAAGTTGCTGAAGTTCCCCTTAATATGAAGAGGGGAACCCGTCAGAAAGGTAGTTACTAGTCCAAACAAGCGGGATCTTATCAATCCATAAGTATTCATTTTCGACAAAAGAGCTTGATACCAGACTCTGTCAAATGCCTTGGAAATGTCGAGTGCAAAAACTTTACTTTTACCAAATTTGTAAATAGACTAGTTCCACTTCTCGGTGAGATTTATTTATTTTGCGTATTGAATTACATATTACATTGTTTTGTTATTTCGTTATTAGACGTATAAAGTTAAACTTATAGGGTTTATATTAACATAAACATTATTTGAGATAAATTTCATATATATTTTTATGTAGGTAATTAAAAAACAACATCTAGGTTTCGTAGCCAGTCTATCACAGTTATGTTGTTGTTAGTATCCGCAAATGTCACCTTAGTAGAAACGCTTGTTAAATTGTGTATCAATATGGTGGATGGTTTGTCGTTGGGCCCCTCTGTCGCAAGCTGTAGAACTGACGCTTCCCCATCGAAACAAAGAGTCTGCACATTTTCCATGATTTGTTTGAGACGATAATGATATCAGCTTGCATAGACGATGCCCTTTCCGATATCCAGGCAGAGTTAGTGTTTAATGCACCATTTGCCAGTTCGTTAGCTAGCTTTATTGCTGGTTGGCGAGATTTTAGTCTTTGCTTATGTGACCAGAGGGTAACAATGTACTCATGAATGGCGAGTTTGGCGTTATTCATAATTTTGTTGCAATCGCTTAAAAGGGTGTTTAGGCGGCGCAAGTAAGGTGGAACAATGTTGCTCGGCACAGGAAGCCATTGCGTTGGTGTTCACCTTATAGTGCTGCATATGAATCGCATGGTATTGTTCAGTTGCACGTCCACCTTCTGTACATGGGCACTCATTCAGCCACACTGGAGCGCATTATTCCGCCGTAGAGCACACAAGTGCAAGTGCTGTACGAAGTGTTGATGCACAAAAACCTTAGGTCGATTCAATCAGTTTTTCAATAGAAGTTTTGATAAGTAATAACTTTTGGCTTTACTTATGCCTTCGATATTAAGTAGGCATCTTTGAACAGAAGGTCCGATGCGCCTTGTCAATTGCTGGTGAGAAGCACCGGTTGCGTTGGGCATGATGTTTTATTGATATTGTCGTTGATGTTTGCGAAAATTACTTTTGCTTAGTTTTAATTCAGTTGACTTCTTATTTGTATTATGGCCAGAAGAGAAATCTTGCTTGCTTATTCTGGCTTCCTCTTTTTATAGATCATTAAGCGTTATCCAGAATGTTCTACGGGGAGGCGATATATCTGTATCTTTATCGGTGAAATAAGCCATCGGGTCACCTGTAGAACGTTGCCTACGAAAACCGTAGGATTTCAACTGACTCAAGGTACTGCATAAGCTTTCATTAAAAAACATTAAAAACTTGCTTATAGAATAAAAATATATGATCTATATGCCAGAAACATTTCTGATATAAGATTCAGTTATTAAGCTAGGATTGAACAAAAATATCCCGATAAATTGTTCATTAACAATAAAGTTCTAACTCAGCAGCGAAAATGTTCATATTTCCAAAAGATTTAAATGAGAAAGTCGACCTAGGAATGAATGATTTCTTTTTGTCACATCAACATTTGTCTCATTGTTCACAAAATCATCGTGCAATGTCTTAAAAAAAATTGAACAAAAGTGCATAGATAACTAAAATATTACAGAATTTTGTTCACAAGACAAAAGATGATGACGATGAGCATCAATCTTCCATGTCGATGAACTTCGTTTCATGAAGAAAATTGAAATATTCTTTTGTAGCCGTAGTAAGCAATAATTTTTATCTAAATAAGGATTCCACTCATTCTTTCTTGCATTGTCTATCCAAAGGAGAATGTAATATCTACACTTATTTTCTGTACTTATTGATGATAAAATAAAATAATAAAATAAGGTTTTCTGCTCGGCTGCTCGTTTAACTGTAGTAGAAATAAAATGACTAATAACTAACTAAAAATTCGAACAAAAACGGTAAGGAAGAAGTGAAAAAACACTCCCTAACAAATACATAAATCCAACGTCAACACAACAAAGTGAGCGTAAGTGGAGCACTAACATGACCAAAGCATCCTGTTGCCTTTTGGATTTATTATAGAAGACTTAATGTATTCCTCTTTATTATGAGTAAAGAGTTTTTTTTCGCAAAGTGTAACCGTGGGCAGGGTGTTTAACTAATATGCCAGAAAAAATATTGGTATCCGGTGATAAAATTTTTAAAATCTGAAAATCACAGCTTATATTCCATGTTCGTTTTATTTGTATTTTCCAATACAGTATTCCACAATTGCCTTGCCGTATAGCCTCGTACCTTCACCGAATCTGAACTCTTCACCATAAACCCATTCTGTAAAACACTGTAACGTATATAACATGACAACTTGTTTGTTCTCCTCATTGTGCCCGTGGCAAAGATAGATCTCCCAACGGATTTTTCCGTTTTTTCTTTTGTTTTAATTTTTTATTTTTGTCATTAAAGTTATTTTAGCTCTTACACTTGTAATATGTATAAATTATTATTTATACGGTTGGAGTGGAAGTTGGAAAAAGATAATCGAAAAATTGAAGAAAAGTCATAGTGAATGAATGCATGAATAGAACAAAATCTAGTAGATTTCGGAAATTAAAAAAAAAACAATCTCGCACAGGATTCGCTTACCACAACCCACAACTTCAATACAAATTATGAGCGTTACATTTCGGAAATCGAAGATTAGACTGCGGTTGTTAATGAACTGAGTTCTAATTCACTTAGAGTCGACTGTATTAATAACCAGCACGTCAAATTACTTATACATAAAGAATATCGTTAAAAATGTTTCAGTAATAATGTAGTCCCCAATGTACAATGACAAAACTTAATATACAACAATGTACTCTATTACTATCATGTACTTTCATATTATAATAAAGTCAGTTCTGTTTAAATTACGCTCAGAGACTGTCTTCACAGTTTTTTCACTCACTCGACATTAGCTCATTAGGTTAAGGGTCCAGATCACGTGATTTGATTTTTTAGTTAACTTTTTTGGGCACGCAGGTCTATTTTATTTTACACCAGCTGTTCCCGGGCACTTTGCTACCTAAATCCCCGCCTTCCTCTTACCACCGCAGGGTTATTTCCAATAAGCTGCCTCCTGTCAATAATATACATTGAAAATTTCATAAAAGTCGGTTGATAAATGTGAGTTTCAATAAATATCAAGCAAACACACGACAAGCAACTTGTACGGTAATGGTTTTTAAAATTCAAGAAACGATTCCTTAAAAAGTGGAAAACTTCAGAAGTCTGAGCAATACTCCGTATGGAAGTTCGAGAGGCAATTTTGTTGAAAGCGTCAGGTTTGTTTGAATACGCAGACGGTTTTAATTTATAGCTGGTAAGGAAAGATCGTGTGAACCAGGGGGATTTTAATACTCGCGCAAATAATTGGATGAAGCCATATAGCAAGGCGCAAAGGATAATTTTTACCAGTATTGGTAGCACGCCACTACGTAAACATAGTAAAATGTAGCAGGGTTGAAAAATGTGGATGAAGCTTTAAGCAGTTTATGAACAGAGTTTAAATGCTTCGCGTGCAACAAATGCTGGCATTGGCGAAGAGATTTGCTCTACAAGCAGGGTTCGGTCCTGGCCTCACGCAAAAAGTCTCTCCATCGGTCCCGATTTTGAGCCAATGAAATTGCATCCCTAAACTCTGGACGTCCTGGTCTACGCCATCCTTCCAGCGTAGGCTTGGCCGGCCTCGCTGTCGTGTTCCAGAAATACTACCGCAAAGTATTTCCGAGCAGGATCCTCTTCGTTCATGCAGCTAGTTGTACTGCCCACCGGAGCCTACCGAGCTTGATTCTCTTCAAGAAGTCGACATCGTGGTAACGCTCGTAGATCTCATCATGATAGAGACTCCGAAATCGTCCTTCCTCACATACAGGGCCAACAAGATATGACAAAAGGTCTTGTCAAACTATAGTAGGCTTTGTTGGCTTTAAGCAATCGTGCGAGTATTTCTGGTTCCATGGTGTTATCGGCTGCTAGACTTGACCCGAGATAATTAAAGGATTGCACAACTTTAATAACAAACTCTCAAGGAATTTATCTTAGTACCGAGTAAAATGGATTCATGCATTTTTATCAGAGATTGCAAAAAAGGAAAAACCAATTTGAAAACTTACATTGACTGACTCATAGCTGCAGAGTAGAAAGAACGTGCAATACGGCTTATGGAATTTTTACAAAATAAGTTTGAAATAACTTTTTTAGAGTTCTAAGGTCTTGATAACGACCGAATTATAAATGGGTATATTCATGTTATCCAGGAACTTTATACTGAAAGATTCTTAAAGAGGCTTAATATAAGTCTACTCCTGCAGAAAGTTTGATGATCGGATGCTCAGACGTATGAATATGCATGTGAATATTTTTATATACGCAATTAAAGTATGAAATGTTTAAGTTTGTTTAAAAAATTTTAATTCATTAAATTTTAAACAAATCAAAACAATTCAAAACGAACAAATAAATATTATAATAAATGAAAAGCTAAGCTAATAATCAGAGGACAAGAAAACTTGTTCACCGTGTGTACATTTGTCAGTTTGTACGTTTATCAGCTTGTTAACTCGTATATATCGGCTACTACCAGTCAAAACTTGATAGGACTTGTTTTCAAACAATTGGTTTGAATCGAACACCGTGAATTTGATTATTAGTGTTGATATATTTTTTTAGGGGGGCCGTGTACTGTGGTGTGGACAGCCAGGCAACGCTGGGTATTTCCGCTAGTTTAAAAAATAAAAGCTAGGGCCGGTTTATTAGTATCAGTTCTGTTTCAATTACGCTCAGAGACGGTATTCTCAGTTTTTTGCTAATTTCTCATTGGTTTAACAAATATAATCGCGGCCATTGAATCATCAAGTGGTAAGGACGTTCTTCTTATGTTGCACACTCAGAAAATCATATCTTTTCCGAATTTCAAGTTACAAATTTGTATAAATAAATAAAATTCCTTCAGTGCAAATAATTTTTTTTTCACTTTAAAATTGTTTTTCATCAATAGGGTGTCGTCGCATTCAGCTCACAGGGTGATCGTATAGCCTTAACACAGATTGAACAAATGATCAATGGAAAGTATGAAAAATTGGGATACTATGATACCCAGTTGGATAACCTGACGTGGTTAAATATGGAACAATGGGCTGGCGAAAAGGTAAGCTTCTAGCAGCGGTTTAAATTAAAATGCTTGTTTTTTAATACTACGAGTATATTTTTTTGAATTTTCCTTTCTAAAAACTAACAATGTTACGAAATTTTGGCTTTCTAGAGTTTAAAATGGAGTTTGCAAATAAAAACACAACAGAAGTTTTTTAATCAACAAATAAAAAAACAAACAAAAAACTTTAATTGACAAATAATAAAAATATCAAAAGTGCACAAATTTACACTGGTGATTACTTATCACTCATATCTGCTTGCAAGTACTTTTGAAGTAGTCGGGTTTATTTCCAAAAAGCACCACAAAGCAGCTGCATTTTTAAAAAATCCACAGTTTCGAGACTATTACACTTCTTTCTAGTTTTTTCCATGTGTGAACCATCCAGCAAACATCAGAACTTACTACTAAATTCGTATATTAAGCTTACCGTATAGCAAGTACATACGAGCCTAAGTACATCGATGGTACAGGTGCCAAACATAAATCTTACCCTTATAATATTCGGCTATATGCTTGGAACGTGGGCACAGTGGCTCACTGGAAATGCGCATGGCTACTGAGCAGGAGGTTAGTGGTTCGAATCCCAGTAACACCAAAAGTAATTTTTACGGTGTCCCACCTGAAACGTTCAGAGAGTAATAACTTGTCACGGAAAGCTTCTCAATTTGCCGTTCGGATCGGGCCTTAAATTGTATGTCTTTTTCATTTGTGTCCAAAAATATATATGCGCAACACAAATGGTCACGTGAAGCTAGGCCTTGGAACGCAATCGTCGTGCCAAATATTGTTATTATTATATGCTTGGCACAGCTTGCGCGTTAAGATGTTGATGAGCTTATGCCTTGAAAGCCTGTGGACCACAGTGATGTGGAAAGACAGAGCTTGGCAGAGCATTCCGCATATGTGTTGTACGGCTGAAAAACAAATCTCTAAACTTAACTGTAGGTCCGAAGATGGGCTTACGGGTAAACTGATGAGCATTTAGAGCTCCACGGGAATTGCGGTGGAGCACCGGGACAGAAAACCTAAATATTTCGCAGCATTTTTGGCTACTGTGAATACGTGGATGGACGTTACTCAAACTTATATGTGAAGCTGAGAGTGCGGTCATCAGCGAAAGAGTGAATTGGATTAGAAGTAATGGACAAGAAATCATTAATAAAAATGAGAAAGAGCGTCGGAGACAAAACAGAGCCCTGGACAACGCCAGCATTAATCTGATGTATTTTAGACTTGAAACCGTCCAAAACAACTTTTAATCCAAAGAAGCAGTTTTTCATCAACTTCATAAACACGCATTTTGGACAACAGAGCTTGATGCAAAACGCTGTGAAATGCCTTGGAAATATCCACTGCAAGACAGATGCTTTCACCAAATTGATGCAAAGACTGGTTCCACTGTTCAGTAAGATATACCATCAAATCACCAGTAGA
This sequence comes from Nephrocerus scutellatus, assembly GCA_947095585.1. Lineage (NCBI taxonomy): Eukaryota > Metazoa > Arthropoda > Insecta > Diptera > Pipunculidae > Nephrocerus > Nephrocerus scutellatus. Next base: position 80,152,512 of record OX352764.1, on the reverse strand, counting down.
ACTTTGCCCACGAAATCCATACTGCCGGTCACTAAGGATTTCGTTGGTTGCAAGATATTTCATCAGCCGAAAATTAATCAGCGTTTCCATGATATTTTGCTAAAGTGCTATGGGTCGGTACGAAGAAGGAGACGACGGCTTGCCTTTTTGGGTATGGGCTGACAAAGGCTGTTTTCCAACTTCTCGGGAAGAGTCCAGAAGAAAGGGATGGATCGAAAAGCTTACGAAGAACACCTCTTCAGAACTAATGGGGAAATACCATCTGGCCCAGCGGATTTGTGAGTGTTGAGATCATTTAAAAATCTAGCAACTGCATGAGTACGAATGAACATCTCTTCCGTAGAGTTTTCAATACTACGAGGTGCAGAAGGCAGCAATGTACAATCTGGAAGCGTGCAGCTAGCTGCGAAATTCACTGCAAACAGATTGGCCTTGTCTATAGAGCTGACAACTGGAATTTCAGTTATAAATGAGCGTTGAATCAACGACGAGGCTTTATTTTTGATTCTTTTCACGAATGACCAAAAATTTTTACTACCTGTGTTACATTGTAGTATTTCTAGCCCCAATTTTAGGTCGTAGGCGAATTTGACTCGCCGAAGATAAGCATTGCAATCATTTCTGGCTTGGCATACCTCTCTAATCCTAGAAGCCCCTTTACAGCACGAGTCATACCATCTATAACCCTTTGGTTTGACAGACTTATTCCTGAAAGGGGTAAAGTCTCTCATACCAATAAGGATGATGTTTGTGAAAGGAGGAATTAGTCGCTTTAGAAATCGTTCCACCTATAATCCATGTCCAATTCGCTAAATGACTGTTCTTTGAATGAGGCAAATGCTTTTTTTGCTGAGTTTTAAAATGGTGAGATTACTATAATACAAGCAATAGATTCTAATTTTTTTAAAATTTGCACCATATCAATCTGAGTTAAGTTTGAAAAAAAAAACCTATAGATTTGTCTCAAAAAATGCAAATCTGCGAAACATAAAAACTCAAAAATGTTGGTCTCTTCACTCGTTCAAATATAAAAGGAAAAGACTTTGCTCAAGACAAAAATTCGTAAATTTCTTCATTCGTTGTAAAAAAAAAGGTAAAAAACAGTTATTTAGTTAATTTTTCCATGTCAGTGTTCTTCTCTTACCACAAATTTTAGTAAACAAACAAACAACGCAAATCCCACGAAAAACCTCTTTCAATATAAGAAGCAAGATAAAAAATCGAACGCACTTTGGCTATCGGAAAGCTAGGATAATCCCCAAGTTTAACATTTGGAAAACAATGAAAGAGAAGACAAGTTTAAGCCGATTTACATTTTTTGTTGGTGGTAGCCGTTTTATATGAAGTGACAATTTAAAAAGTGAATTCACACAAAGTGAAACAGCAGGGATTACGACAACGCTTGAAATCTTATTTGGACCTAAACGGAAACAAAGACAGCAAAAATAGATAGAAATTGTATGAGATGCTTACAAAGTCACACCATAGGATGCATGCATATTATTAACCATCAGACAAGGATTTCGGTTGTTATCGTTCGATTATTTAAACCGTTCAGATAAAAAAAAATCTCGTTCTAACACCGTTGCTTCAAAGGTGAAATCTTATTTCAATAATATGTTACAGCTGCAATTTACTGTAAAACTTTACATTCCCAGACTAAACGCGAAATCAGAGCTTAAGTATAGTATCATAAATACAGCGTCATTTGCCAAATCAAATAAAGCAAATTCGTCTTCAAAATAAAACCTTTCTTACTCGTTCTTTGTTCACGTTAATTTGTATTTCGTAGTACCATAAGACAACTTTACGTATGTAAAATTCGGTAGAAGAAAAATGCGCCAAAACAAGAAAAAACGTCTTTCAATATTCAATTATTATTTAAACGCATTTGAGACATGAAAAAGAGTTTTTCAAGAATGTAGAAAAATTCGTCATTCAATTGAAGTGAGTCAACATTTTGTACTTTTTTGAAACAAAAATAAGCTTCTCGATTTGAATAAAAAAATGCAACTTGAATAATATTTTATTTGCCTTAAATGTAAATCTATCATTTAAAACAAGTAAAGCTTTTCTTTGTTCCAACAGTGGTCACTTCTCAGAGTAATTCGTAATCCTTCATCATTGGAGTAATATAACTCGTATACTCTTTTGAAAATTGAGTCACTATTCCACTACAAAATACCGAAATAATTTCATTAGTTTTAAAAAGGTAACGCAATACATTTAATATATATATCAAAAAGTTCCAGCTTCTTTAATGGATGCACATTGATCGCTATTTGCGACCTGTCCATCCATTAAAAAAGCAATATGTTTGCAAATGCACCATACAGCTCACATGTATTGATTACTTGAATAAAATGGGAATTGCTTCCAATCTTCAGTCATCCGAAAAGCACTTAAATTAATTCAAGAACCGGTATCTTTCCCAGTTGTCTGTTTTAAAGCAAAAAATGGCATTAGTAGAAGAAAAAAAGCAGGTGCCTTTGCCAACGCTTGAACCGACTCCGACACCTTCTAAAAAGTGTAGGATGAATTTTACGAATTTCTCAACTACTTTATAATGGGGATGGCTAAAATCTACTCCAGGAGCTTCCCGATCACACGATATAAATAATAGCATCAGCAGATGTTGGCTATTGCACTTCACCTTTTCGTGTCGCATACTCGAAAAGTTGGCTGGACTCGGGTAAAAAGGTGCTACGACAATGTGCATAATAATGGATTTTCAGTATTAAAACTTTATATCTTGAGAATGAATTTAAACTAAAATATACATTTAAATTGAATAAATGAAATAGATTTACTATTGCAGTAGAAAATAAAGGCAAAGAAGCAAAGGACATTTGTTCTTCAAGTATTTCCTATGCGGCATCTATTAGTTCTAGTATGTCATGCTTATATATAAAATAGTTATATCTGCAGGCGTTCTTAAAATTTAAAATAAATGTGATTTTTAATTTACTTTTGCTAAAGTTATAACAAACAAGAGAAATTTAATACCTTACTATTAAATTAAAAAAACATAAATTTAATAAAATTTTGATTTGTAGGACCTTGTTATCAAATTAGAGTTGTCCATCGCAAGATAACTAAACGATATGGAGTTGACGGCAGATTCATCATTGTGTTTGCTTTGTTGATCTTCTATCCCACTTTAAACTTCTTAGAAAACGATAACCTAGTTGTATAAAATTGTTAATCTAAAATATTACAACTATGAATTTAAAAAATATTTATTTGACTTGACTTGACCTCTCTGTTGTCTATTTATCTCCACTTTTTTAAGTTCCTTAATAACCAACATTCACACGAACCAAAGAGCTAAAATTTTGTGAGCAGCTCAGCCTTATGGGTGGTTTCTGAGATCCTTCATGTGACGCATGTGTAAAAATTATGCTTACAAACTAGAATATTAAGCTTACAAACCCACATTGTTTTGTTGGCTCTACGCAGATAGTGGAAAACTAATCCCGAGATAAATCGCAGTGTACATACTCGTCCAAAAATAGACACTAAATTAGAATTTAGAATTGCATACTTTTTGGCTGATTAGATTATTTTAAATTAGATTATAGACTATAAGTTTAAACCATTATGTACTGGTCAAAATAGTAGTCAAACCGGTTTGTCCGGTTTGTGTGTAGGTACATGATTGCACATGTAGTTCATTTTTAAAAGATGACTCATTACATATAAGTATGATTAGTTGTAAATAAGGGAAATTGCCACAATGTTCTGGTCATTTCTCGATATTTCTGTCTATAAGATTGGAAGTTTCTGGAAAAACTTTTCAATGAGTCTACGGCGTTTTGAACCAGGATTTCAGTTCTTATTTGAAATTCAACCAGAGCAGTTGAAGAGTTACCAGGAATATTAGTGAAATACAAGTATTGTTGTATTTGTGTATTTATCATCAGTACAATTTGTGAACTTTTGTTATTTTTACTTTTTGTTTAATAAAGTTATTATTTTATACATAAATTATAAATAAACTTGTGTTGTGTTTTATTTGCAAAATCTTGTACATCACATGTATCGTATCATCTGTACTTATAAACCCGGTGCCCTATGAGTTCTACCCACTGCACCTCTGACACTGACTAACTTGTCTGGATTTTCTTTTTAAATTCTCTACATTAACTTCGCGTGCACGTGTTTGGGTAGCTGGCTGGGTGGCTGGTCAAATATTCTGATCAATTTTTAACCCACTTCCCAAAGTCAGATTTTATTGAAATTTTGTACACATGTATATTTCCGGTGAAAATACTTTCTATTAAAATTTGAGGCCCCTCGGAACTCGGCGTCGGGGGGCTCCCATACAAATATTTTACAAAATTTACCCGATTTTTTTAAAATTTTATACAAATTCCGATGGAAAGAAAACACTTTTTGTAAAATTTTTGGAGAGATCGGGCCCCTGGGTCGGGGGGCACCCATACAAATTTTATGAAAAAAGTTCCCGATTTTCTTTAAACTTTATACGCATGTGTATCTCCGATGGACAAAACTTTTTGTAAAATCTTTGAAGCGAACGGGCCTCGTGGTCGGGGGGCTCCCATACAATTTTTTTTTTTTAATTATCAATTTTTAACGCACTTCCTAAAGCCCGATTTTCCTGATATTTTGTACACGTATGTATTTCTGGTGACAATACTTTCTTTTAAAATTTGGAAGTGATCGGGCCCCGGGTTCGTGGGGCTCCCATATAAATTTAAAATAAAAATTACCCGATTTTTTTTCAAATTTTACACACATGTGTTTACCCAATACTTTTTCTAAAATTCGGTAGTGATCGGGTTAGGCCGCAAGGCCCTTATACATTTTTTTAAATGTCATAAAGTGGCATCAGATACCGTCGTACTTTAATGACGTGCGGTGTGTGCTGCGCAGTCGGCTGTGCTGCTTGGTTTTGTTGGTGGAGAGAGAGAGAAATCTTAGCTCACGCACAAATGAACCCAGCAAATGAAACGAGACATAAATGTTTTATGCTTAATTCAACTTACTTACTTATTTACTGAATTGTATTTTTATTGATGTCGTTTTTTGTTGTCGATATCAACTTACAGATAGAACAACAAAAACAGAATATTGTGAATTCTGTCATTTTGGCGTTTTCATAAATTAGTTCAGAGCAGTCAAAGAGTTCTCAAGAAAAATGTCGTGTTTCTTATTTGCTCAAAATATGATCGTGCTCTAATTGCTCAGAATAAAATGATCTGAGCATTTTCAAATTTGACATCTGATGTCAAATGTCTCTTTCGATTATTTTCTCCTACAATAAAAAAATAAAAAAATTAAAAATGACCCAGGATCGAGGGTCCCGCATATCAATTTCTGCGATTAGAGAATTTAGATGAAAAATTTTAATTTTTATAGGGTGTTTTTTTTTGTACTATTTCATCATTTTTCATCGGAGCACCAAACGAACATATGGTGTGAATATGGCTTCGATACATATAGTGACTTAGGAGGGATGAGGCGACATAAAAGCGGTATATCCATACAGACAAACAAACAGACAACTGTAATTATGTTATTATGCGATAATATTTGGCACGACAGACCGTTGCAGTTCAAGGTCTGGCTTCGCTTCTCACAACCATTCGTGTTGGCTCTTAAATCATTTTAGACAAAAATTAAAGGGGCCTAAAATTTAATGCCTAAACAAGAACACTAAAATAAGAAATTCGTCTTAAATTAAAAAGCAAGCCAACCATCCTTCTAAGTGTATATTAAACTCCCAGAATTGGGGTTCGGAACATCCACACGTAAGCCAATGCATCCACCAAGACCGACAGTTTTGTTTGGATTTTGGAGTGGTGGCCCATTTGTCTTCGAAAATGCTGCTGGAAACGCCGTTACCGCCAATGGCGACCGTTACAGAGCGAGCTGACCAACTTTTTATAGCCTCGACGCCATGATGTGGACTACCTTTGATTTTAACAAGATGGCCCCACATGCCATATGTTATGTTATGTGCATAAATCAGCATTAAAAACATAACATTCCAACTGTTATTCCCGAGATAGGCACCGAAATGATCGAAAAAGTTCTTGAAAACTGAACTCACAGGATGGATTACTCTAAGGCCAGCAGAGGGAGCCACATGAACGAAATTGTTTTCATTCTAAAATTAAAAACTCCAACATTTACATTAAAAACAAATTCAAAAAAATATTGATGTATACCTACTCATTTTATAGCGTTTTTAAAAACACGCTTTTAAATTGCCCACCATTTACATTAGAACAATAAAAATGAGTACTTTATGAAAAAAATTCTTAACATTTTTTGGAACATTGCCAAGGTACTTAACGTTTTGCCTCACATAAAATCAAATAAGAATGTTATAATTTTATTTATATGATACATTTATTGAAAACCATGACACTGCACATAGCACTGCACTTCTTAATAACTTTTTCGAATACTTGGCTTAAGTTGCTTTTCATAGCAACTTAAGCAAAGTTTTGAAATTAGTTGACAACAAAATTATTCTTCAAATGAAACAATTCAATTCAGACAAAATTAACACCAAACCAAAAACTATCAAGTAATTTAGAATTTTTAATGTTAAATCAAATTTTCACCAAAAATCAAAAGCTGCTTGACATAGAAATCCTCTTGGCCCTTTACTCTAATATGTATACACCTCCCATATTTCAAAATTACCTCACTACGAATACGTCATTTACACCATTGATATCAGCATTTTTAGCATGTAAATAACAAGACAAACGCGATGTTTATGCTTGGAGTTTTCCTTATTAACTAACTGGAAAAACCTTCTCATAGTTTATTACATAACGAGCAAGGAAAGTGGAGTTTATCGTGCGAGGTCGAAGCTTGACTCGAGAGAGAAGCAGAAATCACAAACGACAAACAAAAGAGAATTCTTGCTCATGCGCAATGTGTTCGCTGAGATTGTAATAAATAACAAAAGACGTTTATATCATAACATAACTATTGTTGTTATGGGCTACTTTCGAGGCTAGTTTATAGCGTACGAAACAGTCACTTTCGTCTATGGGCGTGTGAAAAAATTATTTTTAGTATTATTGTACACAAGCGCTGACTAAGTGCAGCGCGAGTAAATAAGTTTGGTTTGCAGGTGCAACGCGTCATATTTCCTTCGCGGCAACTTTGTTTGTCGCTGGCAAAATGCTTGCGATGCGTCTGCTCCAGCGGATGCGCTTCTTGGATTTTGTTTCTAGCGTGGGAATGCAGCTAAGGGAGTCGACGATATGTCACTTGTACAGAATAAGTTTTACAAAAGAAAATCAAAGGTCTTGATTAACAATGAAAAAAAAATGTTTCTAAGGTAATATTTTAGGCCTTTTTGCACGACAGTTGTGCAACTACACACATTTAATTTTTTTTATATGTATTATACTTGTTTTGTGGGTGCCGCGTTTCTGTGGATAAGTGCATGGCTTCTGAGCAGGAGGTCTGTGGTTTGAATCCCAGTATATTTCACGGACCCACCTCTCGCAAACGTCTGACATAGAGTAATAACATGTCACGGAATGTCTCAATTCGCAATTCGAATACGGCATTAAGTTGTAGATCCACTCCATTTGAGTGCAAAAATATACATGCACAAGACAAATGGTCGCGAGAAGCTAGGCCTTGATCTGTCTCGCCGAATATTATTATTATATTTGTTATATTTGTGGGCGCCGTGGCACATTGGAAATGCACATGGCTACTGAGCAGGAGGTTCGTGGTTCAAATCCCAGTAACACCAAAAGTATTTTTCACGGTGTCCCACCTCTCGCGAATGGGTGACAAACGATCCGATAGTAATAACTTGTCACGGAAAGCTTTTCAATTCACCGTTCGGATCCGGCCTTAAATTGTAGGGCCCTTACATTTGTGCCCAAAAAATATACATGCGCAACACAAATGGTCGCGAGAAGCCAGGCCTTGGACCGCAATGGTCTGTCGCGCCGAATATTATTATTATATTTTTATATTTGTTTACTTATCCATATATATTTATTTAGTCATGGGTTCGAGACGCTTTCCCAGCCGCACATCCAGTGAGAGCTACCACGCACAATGGCGCAACTGCAAGAACTGAGAGCACTTGTTTCGAGCGCCATCTATCGAAAATTTTATGTATTAAGAACATTTACTGCATTGAACTAAACACGTTGCGAAAAATTCAGCTCAACGGAGTGGATAGTTTATAAGTTTTGCTATGTCTAACGCACGCTACCCGCACAGCCAGGAGTTCGTGACCCCTACAGGCAGTGACCGCTAACGCTCATGTGTATGTGATCCATTGTTCCAAAATATGACGGGTTCGTTTTCGTTTTTCAAAATTGAAGGAGGCTACTATATAAAAATATATGTATATGACAGACGTTGTCGTGTCCCACTTTCAATACATTAGTTTGTCAGCGTTTTGTGAACTTGTGAAAAGCTATTTGAAATAAAATAATAATAATAAAAAATAATTTTGTTTTGCGATTTTGAGTCACAGTATTGGTCACATTATTGTGTTACATTTACATTTTGGGAACTGTCATTTCTCTACCGATTTGTATGAAATTCGGTATGGTCTTTTGAGGGTCCCCCCCAGAGGACCCTTTTGGGAGTCTTTTAAGGGTTTTTTGAGGGTCTTTTGGGAGGTCCTTTCAGTGTCTTTTGGGGGTATTGTAGGGGTCTTTTTAGGGTTTCTTGGTGAATCTTTTGGGCTCTTTTGAGGGTCTTTTGAGGGTCTTTTGAGGGTCTTTTGGGGGACTTTTGATGATCTTTTTGGGGGTCTTTAATGATTTTTGGTGATTTTGAAGGAGTTTCGGAGGTCTTTTTCTGATTCTTTTCGGGGTCTTTAGGGGCCTTTTGATTTTCTTTGCGGTCTTTTGGAGATCTTTTTGCCCACAACATCAAAAAAGTTTCACTTCAATTGCGCGTAAAAGTTACTGATTTATTTGTTGTAATTGCGAATGCAAACCGCAGCCGAAACTGCAAGCGCTTAAAGTCTACTGGCATGTCGGTCGGAATCATTGGGATGCGTTGATAGATAGCAAAAGAAACACCGTGCAAATGGATCAGCTGTCAAATGACACTTGTGCACGTATCCCAAATAATTGGAATCTATTGGAACAGAAATGGAATAACGACTTTTGTTAGAAAGATCGCGAATCAACACAAATTTAATTTTATTTTAATTTTGGAAATGCGTTTTTCCGGTATCCAGACACTTACTCGAAAAACATTTGCTCGAAAAACATTTTCTCGAAAAACATTTACTCGAAAAACATTTACTCGAAGAACATTTGCTCGAAAACTAAATAGTCTATGTTTTCAACCTTCTAAAAACTATCGCGAGTAATTTTTGTTCGCGAAACGCGAGTTTTTTTTAAATTTTTCGGTTATTAATTTTACCAAAAAATTACGTTCGAGCAAATGTATTTCGAGAAAATGTTTTTCTAGAAAATGTCATGGAACCGTTTTTCCAGAGTTCCAGGAGCATAAGGAACAAAACTATTTTTGCTGTTTGTCCGAATTTTTCGACTTTCCTTTGTTATTGTCTTTGTTTTCCAGGACTATAAAGAACAAAATAAAAAGAACTACGCAAATCCAACGTTCGAATCGTGTGTTATGGTCGCGAGTTCATACAGAAATCGTATGGATAACAGCACTTTCAGTTTTTCCTAATTTTACGATTTTCTGAGCAACTTTTCTATTTTTTCGGAGCAGTGGGGCGACATACACCGTGACACGAGATTTTTATATATTAGATAAAGGATATAGTCAATTTGTGGGATCTTGTGCAATTGCAATAACGCAGAAATTTAGAGAAATGGGGTTAATTAGAAAAACTAATTTAAAAAAAAGACTCAGTAATCAAGGTTCATACCCGAGACCACTTTTCTTTTTCATTTCCATCAATCGCTCTACCCGCAACGAAACACAAGAAAACGTCTACTTTTTGCAAAAGATAAGCGTCATTTACATCATGCTCATTCTGATTCTGCTTCTCTTTGTTATATTATATGTATATAGATTGCAACGATGGTTAAGTCAGCCATCAAAATTTCAATTTGACTAATCATCAGAGAGAAAAGTTGGTTGTTTAAGATTTTTTCCGCCAGTGCATTCAGTACACAAACTTTTCTTTTTCTTTTCTACGGTAAAATATTTTCCACATCAGTTAATTTTTTTTTTTGTTTTTCCATTTTCTAGGTACCTCAAGATAGAACAATAGTCCGACGTGTTTTACGCACAGTTTCCCTGCCATTATTCGTATGTATGTGTACAATATCCAGTTGTGGAATCCTAGTAGCTTTAGCACTCATCATGTTCAATATATGGAATAAGCATAGAAGGTAAGCTATTCATGAGAATCCTAAGTGAGAATTTAAAATTTTTTTTATTAAAACAAAGTGCACTTTATGAAAAGAAGAAGGAAGAAAAGTGCAGAAGTGAAATGAATAAAATGCAAATCCAGATGTTTCGTTTTGTTCAAAGTACGCTACGTACAAATATGAGTATGCTGCACAGTTAGCTCAACCAGCTAGTTCATTGTTATGAAGTTTACTTTGAAAAGCACTCGTTGTCATTTCAGTCCATTTTTTTAAGTTTAACAGTTAAATACGCTTGATTTAGTACCAGAAAAAAAAACCCAGCAACATTTTATGTTAAGGTTTTGTACATTGTTTCGTGCAATAAATTTAAGTCGTGGCAAAAGTTAACAACCACAGAAACATTAGTTGCTTTATGTAAACAATGCCGACGATGTGAATTTTACTACCAGCAGTTTCACGGGGTAGATGAACCACATATCAAGACTGACACTGTTACAACGTATCTATGCAAAAAATCTGAGCTGAAGGACACGCTTTTTCCTGCAATATACGAGTATACTTGTACAATAACATCTGGGCTTTAGTCAATGTTTGTGGTTGGGTTTGCTGCTTGATTCCATCAAGCCAACAAGGGAACTAAACTACACTTTCGCATAGAAATCATTTTAACAAAAGATACGATGCTGTGATGTTGCAATTTCGCAACATACTTCTCTCAGTGTTTCACCTGCAAAGTGTAGCGTCATCTTTTGTAAATTTATCCTGAATTCCCGCTTATGTCGCACTTCAGGGACGTTTTAATATTGTATTATGTCGTGTTGGGATAAAACATTCAGTCCATTAAAGTGGAATTAATTTCCTTTACTTGAACAGTGCACTCAGAAGTTTATGTTGAACACAAAATGAGTCGCGACCCATTAAACAAATGCATCACTTGAATATTTTTGTATTCACACTGCAAATAAAGTGCAAGCGATATAATCGCAGAGTTTACTTCATTGTTGCTATCTTGGACTGTTTACCGCATATTAACCAAGATGAATTTGAACTCAATTTCAGACATTTAATTGTCTGTCCTTATTGTTACAGACTTTGTGGCTTAGTGCGTTGGACTACTAAAGGTGAGGTACACAGTTCGAATACCCCGAAAAATACCAAAAAAGTTTTTCACGGTCCCATCTGTCGCGAATGATTTACAAACATCCGAAAGTAACAACTGTCACGAGAAAGCTTCTTAATTCGCCTCTCACAAAATATCTGGCTCAAAATTTGTGATTTCTTCTTAAATTTTGGCTTTCAAGTCTTGCGAGGTTTCTGGTTTGGTTTATTAAACGCAAAATTTCAAAAAGCCCGAATGAAAGAAGTCTGGCGCCGTAATATCTGACGATCAGGCCGGCCAGTTCAAATCTTCATAACGGGATACTACACGGCCATAAAATTTGTGTTTAAAATCTCCATCGTTGTCCGAGCTGTTTGAACGGTTTGCAGCAACCGCCGGAACCGCCAATGTCCGAAATCCATTTTAGAAACCTGCTGCAAATGTCGCACCAGTCACTTTGTGGGGATGCAATGGCTCTTCGTGCATTTCGTGTGGATTCTCTGTGCTCCAGAAATGCTAATTATGTTCATTTGCATAACTACTTAATTGGAACTGGGCTTCGTCGCTCATTATGATTTTAGATGCGAAATCATCCTCTTCTTGCACCAGAGCATGGGAGTAAGTGAACCTCACTTGACAGTCAGCAGGCAGCAAAAGCTGAATGGTTTGCACTTTGTAAGGGAACATCTTTAGGTCTTTCACCGAAATTCGACGCAACCAACGTCTGCTGATGCCAAATTGTGTGCATCGTTGTCTTGTCGATATTTGTGGACTCTCTCGGACGTCCTTGGCAATAGCAGCGTTATTCTCGGTCGAACGAGCAATACGAGGCCGGCCACTTCTTGTGACTACTCTAGTGGACCCAGTTTGCATGACACACTCAGTCAAACGCTTCATTGTTCGCGCACATGGCGCAGGATGACGAGGAAAATAACGATGAAATTCACGCTGCGTTAAAACAACAGACCGAAAATTCGTCAATTATCAGTAACAATAATCCAGAGTTCTTCAGATATGTACCGCTCTATTTCTTATTGCTAACTAATTCCCTATTTGCTTACAACATAAATAACAAAGCCCAATGTCATTTGGCACCATTTGCAACATTATAACTTTACTTTTGCCTCATCTTGTACACCAGAAATCTCTGTGAAAATACCTTTTCTATAACATACTCGTACTTTTCTTTTTTGAAAAATAAATCAATTTTTGAAAATTGGGAAAACTGGCAAACTGATGCAATGGTGTTCCTGCACTGGTCTTTAGAGGTCTAGTCTGGTTTACAGATGGACCGAAGATGGAAACAGGAGTTGGAGATGGTGTCTTTGGACCCAAAGTCTCGATACCAATGGGAAAAATTCCCACGTTTTTCCAGGCGGAACTCCATGCCATTGATATCTGCGCCAGGATTAACCTTAGTAAAGAAATTAAGTGCGCTAGAATATATATCTTTTCAAATAGCCAGGCAGCATTTGAAGCGCTGTCGTCCAACTTATTGGACTCGTTATCAGTCAAAAATTGCTACGATGCTCCTCAATCTCTTGACAGACACAACGGAGTGACACTCGGTTGGGTCCCTGGTCATCAGGGAATTGCAGGCAACGAATCTGCAGATGAAATAGCTAGGGATGGCTCGGAATCTGCGTTCATAGGACCTGAACCCTTATGTGTTTTCAAATGGGCTGCCGCCACAGCACTGATTGATTGTTTGGAGCATAAACTTCGTCTGGCCCACTGGGAAAACCTACCGGGGCTGAGGCAATCCAAACAATTAATCAGGCCCTTTTCCTATAAATAAATCCTGGATCTAAATACGGATAGCATTAGGAAGCTGGTGAGTTTTCTAACAGGTCATTGTGGCATGGGATATCACCTTAACAGAGTGGGTGTGGGTTCAGAGACAGAATGTAGATTCTGCTCAAAAGATGATCAGTCATCCGAGCATATTCTCTGTGAACTTAACTTTAGTTAAGGATATGAATTTTTATGAGGAAATATGCTCGAAAGAGGAGCTGAGAAACTCTGCTCTAACGATATACTATACTTCACTACGGAAGTGGTACGTCTCTTAATTCGCAGTGTTTTCCACATGGGTACATATTTATCAACAAAAAAAAAAAAAAAATCAAATTTTATAAGAAAACTTATACAGCATTTGATTGCAATAAAACTAATAATCCCTTTCGCTTTCCTTCTGTTTGTAATCACAGAAGGTAACAATGTATGAAATAGTGCTCTCAACGACAGCTCCTTTCGAAAGCTTTATTATACTACGTAGGTTTCGTTCGTTTGTTATTGTACACAGAAGTTCCCTTGATTTCGAAGGGTACCTGTCTTAAATTATGTTTCTGTTCTTTGATTAATTTTTAGAGTCTCTTGAAAACAGAGACCATTCGTTTACAATGAATTTAATCAATCAATGATACATGAATCTTAATTGACAGATTAGCTTAAAAAATTTAATAAAACAGATCTACATGGGCAAATGGTAAATTTCCTCAAAGCGAATGTGATTATTTCTGCCTTTGTGCCAAAACTAGCATTTTACGAACAAAATTTAAACCGCAGAGAATTCAGCCCAAACCTTGCTTCAGTGGACATGCGAAACGTTGTCGTGTGTCAAAGAAGTCGATAAAATGTTCAACCCATTACACACACCACACGCGAAACGCGACACGCGTCGCACGCGGAATATAAAACATTATATTCTGGAATTGGACAAGATTTCAGCTCTCTAAGTATGGACCTCAAAATAGTAGAAATTACAGACAAAAAAGGTCAAGTCAAATTAAATAAAAGTTTTCAAAAAGAAGAGAAGAAAGAGAGAATAAATGGATATCAAGAATTTGGTCTCGAAATTAGTTAGTTGCCGTTCAAGAACTTTCGGCCACCAAAAGATGGCCGCGTATGAGATAGTAGGTCTCACCTTCATTGCAGACATCCAATGTATCATTTTAGGATTTATACCCCAAGTTCTGCCGTAGAGGCGTCTACTTGCTCACAAGGCGCTATTTGCGCGTTCGATAGCGGACTTTATATGAGAATTCCAGTTTAGCCGTTTATCAAGGATGACGCCGAGATATTTAACCTCACTGGAATAATCTAACGTGGTGCATTTGATGATGATAGGTTCATGAAAAGTTAAACCTTATGTGTTGATGGTCTGACAGCGAGGCTTCTTCGGACACATGCTAGTTTTCAACAAAGTTGAAGATAAATATATTGGCGAGAGTGAGGTGATGTAGGTATTGTCCATCGCATTTATGAAGGTAGGTTTGGATCCTTAATTTAATATATCTACATTACTTATTATTATTATTATATTAGGTGGGGCCGAACAGCCCTGAGCACTGCGACCTTTAGGTCTATTGTGCGTCCCTGACGTTTTACCACATTATGTGGTTGTTCAGTTCCTTCGTGAATGCCACCACGTCTGATAATGCGATTGGTCTGGCATTCGGCCATGGAACCGTATAGGCCTTGAGATGTTTCATTCTTTTCTGGGTGAGGGCTACGCATACGAAGAGTATATGCTCTGACGTTTCCTTTGCCTCGTTACAGAATCGGCAGCGGTCCGATTGGGATTTGCCTATTTTCAAAAGGTGGTCTCGGAATGGGCCATGTCCTGTCATATACCAGATTAGAGTTCTTAGTGTATGGCGGTCCAGTTTGATGGCCCTGTCCATATGACTAATGTTGTAGTTTAGAAGCTTCTTGGCTTGTCTCATCCCAGGCGAAGAATTCCATTCTGCTTCGATAGTAGTGTTTTCCCACTCTTTAATTTTTCTGTTGATATGGCATTTGGAATAGGCAATGCTGGGTTCTGGGCCAGTGAAAATTCCTTCTGCGCCTTCTCTTGCGCATAGGTCTGCTGCCTCGTTTCCTGATATGCCTGAGTGTCCGGGAGACCACATAAGTGTGATTTTGTTGTTTTTGGCCAGTTCTTCTAAGTGGCGGAAACAGCTCCACGTTGTTTTAGAGTAAAAGACTGGACCTTTTAATGCTAGCAATGCTGCTTGACTGTCTGAGATCACATAGATCTCGGTTCTTCTGTACTTTCTTTTAGTACATTCCAGTACGCAGGCTTCTATTGCTATAGTTTCTGCCTGGAATACTGTTGGAGATCTTCCTAGGGGTATTCGTAGGGTTATTCTGGGTCCGAATACTCCTGCTCCGGTTCCTGTGTTTGTTTTTGATCCGTCTGTGTACCAGATGGATGCATGGTTTGGAATGGTACTTATGATATTTTCAACTTGATTCCGATCGGGTATTTTAATTGACATTACTACTAATAAGATATTTTAAATGACACTCATCACTTCTGTTGATGTCGCTGCTGCCCCAGACCTCATGTCGTGCATTTGTATCGCATCCTATGAGGAACTGAA